>JACXGM010000396.1:23005-67608 GCA_016801145.1 Umbra pygmaea | reverse complement strand
CTTGAAAATATTGCTCTGCCTATTTATTATATATTTTTATTGGAATAAATTCAATAGCTTCACTGTTGTTGAGTCTATTGCTTCCAAAATCACTACACACATCTAGGGCCTCCCTATCAACTCACTACAACTGCTATTTTTTGAAAATATTGCTCTGCCTATTTATTAGATATTTTTATTGCAATAAAAATATAATAAATAGGCAGAGCAATATTTTCAAAAAATAGCAGTTGTAGTAAGTTGATAGCTTGGCCCTAATGCTCTTCCGTACTCTTCCGTAATAACGTGACTCATGGCTAATTATGTATTTGGTTACCGCTGTCACCCATCCCCGCCCCCTTTTACTTGCTCTCCCAAGAAGGTGAGCTGTTATTTGTCTGGGAGCGGGAGAAGATGTCTGCAAAATCTTCAGTAATACAATTCGGCTACAAAAATCATAAAGAATGTATTTGCAAAACAACATCCAGAAGAAAGCATACAGCTTCTTGTATACTGCAGTGCTTGATTTCAGAGATGGTGGGGACTACTTTAAAACTTTTATCGTCACTTAGAAAGGAAGCACAAAAAAAGTAAGCTATGTGTAAGAGTGATGTTAAGCAAAGCTGGCTAGCTAACGTTAGCAACCTGCCTCGGGATTGAAAACCAGTTCCACTTGAGAACCGGTTCTAACAGAGCCATAAAGCCATCTTTACATACGGCTCTGGGTTCTAAGTTTTATGAACCATCGATATTGTATGCCCTCGAAGTTAACGAGTCCTCTTATCGATGCTCCTGCTCCTAAGCGATTTTTTGTCCCACCATAGTCTTATTTGATCGATGAGTAATGTAGACAAACTGCTGCACGTGTATAGCTAATGTTAAGTTACATCGACCTTAGCTAATGTCAGCTGCATACAGCTCCCGACATTAAAGCTACGCGCCGAGGTGATGCTCTCTCGTTTGGGTGAGAGAGCTAACCTGAGATATGAGCAGAAAGTGGAGACTGAGTAATGCGCCTCAACTTATATGAGAAATGACTAAATTAAATCGGTTATTGTATAGCACGTTACTTTCAGAGAGCTAATTCCTAAGTTCCAATTTACAGTTGTAGATCAAATATAGAACTTTTTACCAGCACACACTCTCTGGCTCATACCATATCAATCATTTAACTTCCTTGTTTACCTATTTTAAAAATGTGATGGCCAAAATACCATTGATTTATATAGTGTTTACTTTTTGATGAAACTGCTCCCAATTAAATCAATTTTGTACTTTTATAAATCACATGCAGTTAGGCCACTGACTTTCTAATCTCTTTGTATTAAATATCTTTTGTTGCTTTGATTAAACAAAAGCTATAAAAGACTCTTACTTACAATAGTTGTTCCTAAACATCAACATTTCACATAGAATTACTGTATTCATTACAATACACAGCTTTTCTTCGTTGTAAATGTTGAATGTTTGGCTTTTTTTTTACACATTTAGCTATGTGGTTTTGAAAAAAAAGGATTGTTGTTGGTTTAAAAACCACATAACTTTATGTATTGTTGATAAAAGGTGGAGAAAAGTGAAGACTTTAGTGATGAACGATGAATAATTGTTTTACATTCTGTACTAAATGATGGAAGTCACCCAGGAGTATTGAATAACGATGGTTAAGTTTATTTCAGCTTTCAGTGTTTAATATCTGTGTTTTTATGTGAATGTGGATCTTTCAGATCAATTTGAGAAGCTGTTTTGATCATGTTTCACATTATATTGTGTCATGTAGTGTTGGGCGCTGGTCTTGGTCTTGACTCGGTCTTGCCCTCCCTCGGTCTTGGTCTCGGCCCCTAAAAGTCTTGGTCTTGTCTCGGTCTTGATACACTCTGGTCTTGGTCTTGTCTTGGTCTCGGGTTAGGTGGTCTTGACTACAACACTGGGTGTGACTTTTGTGGGCAAGAAAAAACTGTGGAACATGTTATGGTGTACTGTCCCAAATATAAGAATGAAAGGAGGAGTCTGAGGAGGAATCTAGGGAAAATAAAAATGCAATATATATTAACAGATGTTTTACAAACTCG
This sequence comes from Umbra pygmaea, assembly GCA_016801145.1. Lineage (NCBI taxonomy): Eukaryota > Metazoa > Chordata > Actinopteri > Esociformes > Umbridae > Umbra > Umbra pygmaea. The sequence continues at coordinate 65,560 of JACXGM010000396.1, read as the reverse complement.
ATTAGGGAATGAAGGTTATAGATTTCTGTTTCAGTTTCTCAGGGCGACTTAAGTTGTGGGAGAGGCTATAGACACAGGTCACTCCATACCAGTCGGTGGCGGTAATGCACCGTTTATTGTTTGTCAACCGCCAATAATCCCTAGAAGAAGAAGAAGAAGGAGAAAAATAAGAAGACCCTGCCTGCCTGGTTTACTCCTCTATTCTAGACCTATTTATAGTCTACCAACCCTCCCTGGCTGACTTCTCTCCTGAATACTTCTGTTTGCTGATTGTATCATTGTGTGATTATTCCATTACATCTGCATGTCTATCTTCCTATTTAATCTTATTAAATCTCATTCAACGTTCCTCATCTAAGTGATCATTACAAAATCCCTTTGAATTGACTTTTCTTTCCTTTTCTCTCTTATACTCATTTTACATTTTGATTTATTATATTTGATTTGATTTAACTTTATATTGTGTAAGACATGTTCTTTTTGAAGGTTGCCTTGCACAGCGTAACCAGGTGATTGTTATAGGACTAATTAATTGCTGTTCAAAATGAACTTGAGAGTGTGTTTGTTACACACACCCTGACGAAGACTTGTAAGCCTCAATTTATAAGTGTGTACTTGTCACCAGTCTCTAATTGATAAAGCCATGAAGAAATAAAAGGCTTTTTAACTTTTTTCAACACTAATCGAGTGCCTTGGAATATCTTTACTTTATGACCTGATACATCCCTTACATTCAAAGAGCACCGAAACAAGGAATTTACACCCCCATGTAGCACTTTCTTTGCATTCTTTGCTTTGAGCTATACATTTTCATTTTATGAAGCAATTTTTACACAATATGGATGAACACAAGATATATGCTAGCCAACTAGGTAGTTAGCTCTCCAACAATCATGACAAACAACCAACTCATTAATTCATTACACTACGTTTTACTAATTAATTATATTACAGACGCGATATCACAACAATATATGCAATGACAAATTGGAAACACAGCGAACATATACTGGAGGTGGATATAAATTAGAGGCTGCATGTTTTGGATACAAGTCATTGAAGTACAGTGGCTAGCTGACAAAGCACTTTATTTTACCCAATCACACATTTGTTTTGACCAAGTCTTCAGAGTACGTCACAATCATCACACAATATGCATGAACACTTATCCCCCCGTTTCTTAGGAGGCAGATTCAGTAGCCTAGTTCCGAAAGTAGCTATCAACCTTCAAAATGATCATTCAAAGTAGCATAAACACAATGTTATAACATTTTTAAATGCTATTTATAAAGTTATGAAATATATACATTATTTATACTATTTATAAAGACATAGGTACTAAAATAGCTCATTAAACATACAATAATTTTCACAGACATGATTTGTTCTAAATACTAAACTGGGTGAATAAACTTACATTTGTCCTCTCGGTCCATCTAGATTTTGGTTTCTTTTCCAATTTAGGAACATTGATGTATGTCCTCTGGCTCAAACATTTACTGTTGGATATCAGAATGTAAAAACAAGGTAAAAAAATTCCTCATCTACAAATTCTTGGTTAACAGCCATTGTGTTAGACAGCAACATTGTTTTTTTGATGCTGTGTGAGAAGGAGTTGGCGGGACTTCTGGATTAGTAGTTCTCTACGAACTGAAAAAATTATGCCATCTTGTCTGTTTAGCTACACAATGCCTAATAGATACATTGCAGAAATAAAAGCTATACCTTAAAAACTCTAGGACAACCAAGGCTTGTATGTGCAAGACTTGTAGCGCTATCGGTATAACAGGGACGATTGTAAACAACATGATGCCTATATTCATTTTTCTATATGGCAAAAATCACATCATAGTACACAACCCTGACATAGTTTAGTACACAACACTTTTACAACCAGTAACCAACATCTTTGGACTGAATCTTTAAGGATATTTATGTGACGTGTCTGTGCCTATCTAATAATATGATGTGGGTGTGTGTGGATCTTGCCTGTGTGTTGTTGTGCAGAATTGCTCTGGACAGCCCCCGAGATCCTGCGGGGCCCCCACCCGGGGTTGTATAGCAGCCGGCTCGGAGACGTCTACAGCTTTGCTATAATCATGCAGGAAGTGGTACTACGGGAACCTCCCTACTGTATGCTGGACCTGTCTGCTGAAGGTGGAGATTACTTATCCAATAACATTGCCAGATATATTTAAATCCACAAAGTCGCATAGACTCAGATAACAGTTTGGTTTTACATTACATTTTACAAGTCATTCAGAAGACACTCTTATTACAGTGAGCAATTGAAAAGTAGTGACTGCATACATTTTGTATTTTTAAATGTCTATAAATGGGTGATTGCAGCTTCATTTAAATGCACATACTGTATACATAATGGCAAACACATGTGTACTCTGATGTACACATGTTTCTACTGTTGTCTTCCTGTCTGTCAGAAATTATCCAGAAGGTCAGGACCCCCCCACCCCTATGTCGCCCTGTGGTGTCGCCAGACCATGCCCCAATGGAGTGCATCCACCTGATGAAACAGTGCTGGCACGAACAGGCTGATAAGCGGCCATATTTTGACGAAATCTTCGACCAGGTATCTAAGACTAAGATAACTTATAATGCCAGATCGCTCACTTACATTTACTTCCTTATTGGTATGGAAACCACAATAACAATATATTTTTTATGAAAGTTAATCTGGAAGGTTAAAAACACCCTTCTGAGTTCACCATCTGTCCTAGTTTAAGAACATTAACAAAGGAAGGAAGACCAACATTATTGACTCTATGCTGCGGATGCTGGAGCAGTACTCTTCTAACCTAGAGGAACTGATTCGTGAGCGGACCGAGGAGCTGGAGATAGAAAAACAGAAGACGGAGAAACTGCTTACTCAGATGCTTCCTCCGTAAGTAGTAGACAACAAAAATAAATCAATGAAACACTTCCCACTTGATGTCCTCAATCACTGCCTCAAGTGTTTTTTTCTTCATTTTCCTCCATTCCCAATTCCCACTGACCCTGCCTTGTCGGCAGCTCCGCAACTCCTTGGAAAAATCTCGGGGATGGCGAGGGGCGCGCACATGGTTCATCAAACCACGTCGCCCAGCCGCTGTTCATCCAACACAGAACCCTTTAGTCAGATCATGCCCGGGAATGATTATGTTCACCAACTATACTTCCACAAGTGAATTTACAGGCACCCAATCTGGACACAAGGAGTCGCTGGAGAGCGATGTGGCAGGATAGATAATCTTACTTATCTATCCCAAATCCCAGGCAGCATTATGTCAATTTGCGCTGCCTCTTGCAGTAGGTCCGGGGAAAGTCAGAGAACCCATAATTAGGCTTGAACCCATGACTATCATGAAGTAGACTGTCCTGCAATGCAGCCCACTATGCCATGCAGACCCCCAAACAATGCCTCAAGTTGCCTGTCTCGCTGGTGAGATGGTATGACATCACATTTTGTTTCCTAAAGCCCAAATCGAGGGAAACATAAGGGCAAAGTCTTTTAAGTAACGTTAATGAATTTCCGTTGTTTTCAGGTCAGTTGCGGACGCCCTGAAGATCGGTGGTACTGTGGAACCGGAGCATTTTGAGAACGTCACCCTTTACTTCAGCGACATAGTAGGCTTCACCACTATCTCTGCCAACAGTGAGCCAATTGAAGTGGTGGACCTCCTCAATGACCTCTATACTATATTTGACGCCATTATTGGCAATCATGACGTGTACAAGGTGAACATTTGGCTCGGTCTTAAATAAATAACCCTAATTTGACATCCAGCTCTCCTTTTTAACCTCTCAAATACATTTTGTATTGAACGGTAGGTGGAGACTATAGGAGACGCTTACATGGTGGCGTCTGGCCTACCCGTTCCCAATGGCAATCGTCACGCTGCAGAGATATCCAACATGGCTCTGGACATCCTGAGTGCTGTTGGCACCTTCAAGATGAGACACATGCCCGATGTACCTGTCCGCATACGCATCGGACTGCACTCAGGTCAGAGCCCTTCATCTGCAGATGTCTGCACAAGGTTAATTCTTTATGTTTTAAATCTTTATTATCGTAATGACAAGACAGTAGGAAGCTTAGGCTAGGGAGACGGGTATGTAAGGGGAGACAGAGAGGAAGGGCACAATTGACAAAGCCAGGCCTTGAACCCTCGTCACCAGGGAGTGCTTCTCATTTTCTGACAGTGTTACTAAGTAATGTTTGGTAGGATAAGGCATACTGTTAATCATACCTGATGGTTTTGTATGTAGGCCCTTGTGTTGCTGGGGTGGTGGGCCTTACCATGCCCAGGTACTGTCTGTTTGGGGATACTGTAAATACGGCCTCCAGAATGGAATCCACCGGGATGCGTGAGTCCACTATATTTCCATCAAAATATCCAGTATGTCTAAAGAAAGCAATCTTTGACTGGGTTTTAAGTATCCCTGAAATGAGGTCTCTGTACCATGTTGTTCACAGCATACCGAATCCATCTGAGCCATAGTACAGCAAAGATCCTGGTGGAATTGAGAGAAGGTTACAAGGTTCACATTCGTGGAAAGACAGAGATTAAGGTCAGTTTCTGGCAATTCTATTAATTTCAATGAACTCATCAAACGAACAATGGGATTCTGTTTAAATGACTTAGCTGTGGTAATGACCTTGGAGTGTTCATGTCTCCAAAGGGAAAAAGCATTGAGGAGACCTACTGGCTGGTTGGAAAAATCGGTTTCACCAAACCCCTGCCTGTTCCACCTGATCTCAAGTCTGGGTAAGGAGCATCTAAGCAAAATCTTACACAGGGATCTTAACTTTGTGACTGTGATCAAGCATGTATCAGACTTTGTATCCTCAAATGATTGGTGTATGTCTACCTTTCACCAGCCCAATGAGAAGAGAAGAAATGGCATAATACATATTCAATTTTGCACTTAGGCTTTTATGTAATTTCAGCCAGTGGTTTAAAAGTTCTGCTTTTGTGTACCTTGCCATCCGTGTTCTTCATTAGCAGTTTCTTATGATATATGCTGAGGTGTGCGGTTATTCCCTGGCAATGCACAGTCTGTCATGTGTAAATGCTTTCCTGATGTGTGCTCCAGTAATAAAGTGCAATGCTGCATGATACACTGCATCCTGTTTCAATACTGAAGCTGATCCATGCATGTATAGTACATCACCAAAATCAAGCACTGACATGAAAGTGACTTCTACAATTTCCTTTCTATGCTGTGAAGAAAGATAGTTTATTTCTATAAAATCTGCCAATTCTCACTTTCAGCTTCCTCATCAGCTCACTAATATGTGTATTGAAAGACAGATGATCGTTTTACCTCCCAGGGATGTAAGAAGAGACACGTTCTAAAACAGAGCCATTGATTGTAATAATGTTCAGATTGTCCAATTGTAGATTTGGGGATCTAAAAAACAGCATATACTTACTTTGACTTGCATTTAACACAAGCCTTATGTCTACCACTACATTTTGTAGAAAATCAAAATCAGTCTGCAGGTGTGTAAATTCTTCAGCAAGAGATGGGGTAAAGTACTGTATTATGAGCATATAAATGAAATATAATTGTTTTTTCACATCATTACAGATATAGTTTATGTACATAGTAAACAATAAAGGACCCAAAATTTAACCCTGTGGGACTTTTTGAATAAAAATAAAATGTAATTTTATCCAAACAGCAAGAATATCCTTTGATCCGTTGCTACGATAATTCTAAAACCATGCAAAAGTGTCTACGGCTAACACTAATCAGAAAAAAGATTTAAGCAGCAGCGAATTATTCACTGTCTCAGTGTTATTATTGTCAACATTTTTGACAATATCATTCACAAACAATTTGTGGTTGTGATGGTACCGTGCGCTGTGTCTAAAACCAGACTGATATTTGTTTAATATGCAGTTGTCAGATAAGATATCCCATTTGCTGCATTTCCTTTACCTCTCTAATGTTTGTTGCAGGCAAATGGCTCATGGCCTGCAGATAGAGGAAATCGCCCGATATAAGCGGAAGAAAGCAGAACAACAACAACTAGCCAAGAAGAATAAATGAAGTAGACTTGAACATGAAAAATATCTAATGTGTCCAGTGGCTCATGTCTACAGTAGTGAATTACTGATGCTACTAATTAATTCTTACACTGACCTTTACTCTTCCTGGATTTTTTTTCTTCTACTGAAGATCTCTGAAGATCTTACTAACACCTGACTAACATTATGTTCTCTCAAACTTAAGACAACGCACAGATGGGACTCGCTCTTTAGAATCTATGCTAAGGATGCAGCAATGACATTTCAAAGGGGGAATAAAGACCACAGGCTTCATGAACTGATGTCCCGCATCCTTCTTGCTGTCTTTCAGAATGAAGACAGCGAAGGACTTAAAGCATCTTCTGCAGAGAGCAGTCAGGAGGCTCAAAACTGTGAGGACAGTGACTCATAATCTGGCCAATTTGGACCAAGATGACAACGTGATGATCGATCATCACTGAAATGTTTCTTCGTAAGAAAACAACAGATGCAGATGAGGAGAAACCTCAGGACAAGACCGGATACTTTCACTGCACTTGTACTCGGCCATTTTGGCATTCAAGGCATTTTTCCAACCATGACTCAGTATTCCTCCTGTAGAGTTTGCAAAGTCACCGTCAATGTACGACTTTGTGCATGAGCAGAATAATGGACAACTGTGGGGCTATGAGCTGCTTCTAATCAATGGATGTTTTAAAAACAAATAAACAACCAGGTCTCATTGGGACGGTCCGCTGGACATATTATTGCAGGCCTCATTACTGGACACAATACAGCAGTCTGTAAGAGATTATTCTGCAGTCTTGATAAGAAGCTCTTCAAACATTTGTCCCTGGAGAAGGAGATATAAATAGCATATGGGAATAATCACTGAGCTGTAGAGGGATCACATTCCTCACCCCACATTTACCTTCCTTGAAGCAGACATAGTAGATGGTCACTTATACCTGAGGAAGATGCAAAGGTTCTTAGTGAAAACAAACCAGAAAATGGCTTTTGTCGCAGTTTGCTGGAGACATGATATGGGAAAAATGGTGGATGTATATTACATACTACGGCTCCCATAGGGATTGTATATAAATAGTATTGACCTGCACAGAAAATATGATAGTGTCTTGAAACTGGATCGATTTGTTTCTGTTTAAACTACTATGGAGTTGTAGCTGGCACTTCTGAGCCATTTGAAATGTACCCATCTACCTTCTGTCTTTGGCAGGATATGATGAAAATGTGTTTATCTTGGAATTAAATTGTAATCATGAATATTTGGTCACACAGTGTATTAGAGGATGAAGGGAACCAATAGTACCTTGTGATGCAATAAAAGGCTGTGTAAACTAATAAAGGAAACTTTTCAAAAACATCAGTCTTTCCTTTGCATCCATTCTCCATTGGAAAGAGTATTAACTGAATATACTTTGGTCTTCTGCCTGATATCTATATGATATTGACTAGTGTTGATGGCATTAACCAGCCTTTAACCAGGCTGAAAGTGAAGGTACACCCTATTCACCCTATGGAATCCATAAGAAGGCCAGATAGCCTTACATAGATAATCCTATGCACACAGTAAGCTATTCAAATTAAGAAGGGCATTATGGATTACAATTATCATTCAATCCTTTCATCATCATAATAACAAGTAGCTAAAACATTTTGACACTGAAGTATTGCAACTCTGCTTCAGTATCTGACAAATTATTAGCAAGAGAAATCAGTTTTTGTTATGAACTCCAGAAATAACAGCCACCTATATTAGTTACTTGTATACAATGCATTGGGGGTTTTAAATCCAGAATGTTGATTTGCTGATAAAAGTACTGCATGCTATGTATACACATGTATATGTATATACTACATATTATATATTAGCTACTATTCTCGTTATGCTGTTAAAAATAAAAATGTGGTTTGTGGTATATGGCTAATATGCTAAATCCTGTATCCAGGCACGTTGCGTCGTGATTAGGGTCAGACCTTATATTAGCCATACAAAACTCGTGTCAGGTGTCACGCTGGAAATTTTGTGAAAACAAATGTGTTCTACAAATGATAATAGACCATTCCATACTGTTCATATGTTTTCCTTATTGTCAAAACCTCTCGTAAAGTGATCTGTTCTGATAAATCGTTGTGGTACAGCCTGCCCCATCGAAACGTCGACCTGCGGATTTAATTTGTTTTAATTCTACCGAAGAACAGCTTGAGTAAAGAATAAATGAGTGTAATATGTGCGAAGCTGCAAGTAAACAGCAATTATTGTTGTTGATTTTAGTCGCGAAATATCTGGTGATTACCTGAACAGGTAAGAAAATCAAATAAAAACATGTACGTGTAAAAGTTGTACTAAACATTGAGAACTAAAAGCGTTTTGTTGTTTACCAGGAACAGCGCTATGAATATGACGAAAACAGTAGACTACAGAGGTATGGACAGCGCTGGGGAATGTTGTGATTCACTTGCCAGGAGACTTTTGACATCACCTTCTTCACTCAGCTGTAGTCAACTTCAAGTGGAGGCAAGATCATCACTGCTTGAAGTTCTCCAACTGAACAGGTGTCATAAGCAGGAAAGTAGTGATGGCAAAAATGAGTTACCTGAGAAGAAACCTCTGAATAACATAACAGAAGAGTTTTCATCTTCCTGTGCCTACAGAGAACAAGGTGTTTCACATAACCTGACCATGACTGACACCAACTCTGATGCTGAGCTTAAAGATGTATGGAAATGTGGATACCTGAGAATGCTGAAACCCAGCAAAAATAGATTTTTTGTCTTGAGAGGGCCAAGTAACACAGGCCCCAGTCGCTTGGAGTGCTATGATAATGAAAAGAAATTTAAATATGGAATTAAATCTTGTTCTAAACCTAGGAGGGTCAGTGGTTCTCCTAAGAATATTATTTATCTCCATCAGTGCTTCACTGTTAGCAAGAGGGCAGATTCTAAACACAGGCACCTGATCGCTCTGTACACTAAGGATGAGTACTTTGCCATGGTAGCGAAGAGTGAGGAGGAACAAGAGGACTGGTGCCTGGCCCTTAATGAACTGATGATTGAGGAGAAGAAGGATCACAGTGACACCGACAAGTTGGATGATGGATACTGGACCATATCTCCCGGCACCACTTTCAAGGAGGTGTGGCAGGTGATCGTGAAGCCCAAAGGTTTAGGGCAAACCAATAACTTAACAGGACTGTGCCGCCTGTGTCTCTCTGCAAAGACCATTCGCCTGGTGAAGTTGAACTCAGACATGCCTTCAGTGAATCTGCCCCTTGTGAACGTCCGTCGCTGTGGCCACTTGGAGAGCTTCTTCTTTGTCGAGGTGGGCCGCTCATCCTCTACCGGGCCTGGGGAGATCTGGATGCAGGTAGACCCGGGTGACCCTTTGGTTGCTCAGAAAATGCACGAGACCATTCTGGAGGCCATGAAGGCATTGAGGACCATTCCTGATTTTAGGCCGCGCAGCGTGAGTCAATCGTTCCAGTCGAACCCCTGTTCTGTAATTCACGCGAGGCGTCACCCCCATGGTAACCTGCCACCTAGCCAGACTGGACTACAGCATTCCTCAAGGTCTAGGACTGTTGTGGGCAAACTGTCCCCAAAGGGAAGTAAAGGAAACGAAGGTGACACTGCTATTCAAACCTCTAGCAAATTAGAGGGGGCCAACAACCAACGAAACAGACCTGGTATTGGCAGTGTGGCTCTCTGTGATACACCAATCAATAATGGACATGAAGAGAGCCTAAGTGACTGTGCAGCCACTTCCACTACAAGCCCTGGCATGGTAAAATGTACCGTTACTACCAGCCCTGGCTTGTTACCATCCACCGTTCCTACCAGCCCTGGCTTGTTACCATCCATCGTTACTACCAGCCCTGGCATGTTACCATCCACCGTTACTACCAGGCCTGGCATGGTACCATGTACCTCCACTATCAGCCCCACCAGTGGTTCCCATTGCTCTGATAAACACCACTGGTATCCTGGTACCTCAGACTGTGCTTGTTCTAGTGACAGAGTCTCTGTCATTTCTGATTTGGGCTCAGAGGTGTGTGCCTTTCAGGTATCCAGCAATTCCACCCCTGATTTGCAGTGTAATTCTACACTCCTGGAAGAAAACAGCATAGCAGACTATGTGGTAATGGACCCCTCTGTAACAGCTGTGGCCAGGACCAATGAAGAACAGAGATACACTATGAAAACATCCACCTCAGAATATGAAAACCCCCTCTCCTCAAATACCCGATTCCTCAACCTCCATGGCCAGAGTAAAGTTGCAGTGAAGGACGGTTATATGTCAATGACACCCGGCTTATTGCCTGATGTAGATGACATAGCTTCTGAATTCTGTGTGCCCCCCACTCGTCCTGAAACACCTGATGCTGCCGTGTTTCCCCCAAACCAAGCGTGCTCCCAGGACTACATGTTGATGCTCTCACCTAGCCGTTCACCAGCAAAGGACAGCCTCCATGACATCAAGTGTTCACAGTCTGATGAGTATGTCAATATGTCTTTGTGGAGCACTGTGGAAGACCAGACAGAGGGCTTTACCGAAGCTCTAAAATCCCACAGCTCTTCTTGTGCTCCGCTTAACTTCAACCAGACCTGCTTCCAGACAAACAGTGAGTACGGTGACTACACCCCCATGTGCCATCCTGTAGGCCATCCCTGCTCTGATGTTGGATGGAACAGCAGGCAACCTCTATGTAGCTCGCCCTGTCGAACATCTCACTCCAACTGTAACATTGGACTGAATGTATCGGACGTGTCTGTATTCAATATGACTGGCTTATCCTTTGAACGCCAGGGGTTGTGGGATGAAAGAACCTTGCGGATTCCAGCTTGTCAGCTTAGTAACGTCGCTCTGGAAGTAAAACGAGGTCAGAGTGTCACCACTGTGAATAAGGATAACACCTCTTTGTCGCTTCCTGTACACATCAGTCCCAGTTGCCCTGTGTTTTACGCTGGTACAGAGCTTTCTGAACCAGCTGGGCAGAGCACTACCACAAGACATTGGCTGTATTTGTGTCTCCCATTTTGTATCAATACAGATGGCAGTGAGTAACAGAAGTTTGTAAGTGATGTTTATCTGTTGATATATTTAGAATCGACCAGATTGGGAATACACAGCCTTGTTTTGTATGGGATCAGATTACGAAAGGTGTACAGTTGTCTTTTCCTGGTTAAATTGTTCATACTGAAAATGCTAGTGTCTGTTTATTCAACCAGTCAGAACCTATTTTATATGTAATGAGAATAAGAGATAGAGAAGTTAGCAATGTAGTAATCAGTTCTCATTTGAATGGTCAAGTTTGATTATATCAGTGAGGCTATTTGTTCTTTTGGTGGTTGTTGCTACACTTGGTAGCCCCTTTCAAATATCTATTGTATTGGTATGCAATTTGGTGAGTATAATTTTTTGTATAGGTGTATCTCATTAGTTTTTTCTGTGAATTAAGGAAGGATGGATGATTCATGTTTTTCACAGGGTATTTAGGATGTAGTTTGTTCTGTCAGCACTGTGTGTTGTGTAAAAAACCATGAGCCTTGTGTTGGATTACCATGGCTGAGTGATTTCACATTTCTATGCATGGCATTGGATAGTGTTAAAATAAAACAAATGCAGTTATACACATCTCTTTTCCATTTACACACATCGTAGCCAGGTTTCAAAATTTACTTTTTCATCCACCAGCCAAACGGCTAGTGAACGTTCAAATTTTACCAGGCACTCAATAGATTACGATTGTTTTTTTGGCTGGTGAGTGAAGCAAACCTACAAGCCACCTGCATATTTTACCAGCATGTGGCTGGTAAATTGTGCTAATTCTGAACCCTGGCGACTCGTAGCTAAAATAACTTAAGTTCACCACAATGTCATTATGTAAACTAATAGAATAGGCAGAAGAATCAAATTATAACCCATACAGTAACATTCATTATTGAGAAAACAATAGACAAGGCTCTTTAGCAATGTACAAAACCATTTATGCTAACAATTATTCCAGGTGTTGGTCAGCACATGAAATAAAAAGAGACATTTTTTATAATTTATTAGAGTGGTTCCCAAACATTTACTAGAGACCCCCAAACGTCTCCCCATTTTGTGAATAAAGTTGTCAAGGGCCATTCTAGAGTCTGTTGGGGCCCTAGGCAAAAATTCCCAGCCCCTTTAAAACGAGCATTCAATACCATTATGTTATATAACCATTAATTTGTCAGCCCTCGGGGGCCCCAAGCAGTTGCCTGGTTTGCCTGTTGTCAAGCTACGGCTCTGTCAAGGGATTTACAGAACATCTAATACTTGGAATGGCTGTGGGTCCCCAGCTGAGGTTTGGGAACCTCTGATTTAGCAGACACTCATGTAGAGACTAACAGGGTTAACTAGCTTGCCAAGTAGGGTTAACTAGCTTGCCAAGGACAAAACTGCTTTTCTCCTTGCCAGCTCTTGAATTGAATTAAGCAAACATTTGGTAACTGATCAGTTGCTCAAACCGCTAGCCACATTTTTCATACCAAAAAACATTGCACACAAAACCATTTTTGCTGCTTCTGGCATATTGAAGATGATGCTTAGAAATCGTAAGGCTGAGAAAAGTGTTTAAATATCTTTATTTTCAGACATATTTACATGAGTGTATATTGGTGTGGGGTGTTCAACATGTCCAAAACATTTACCCCAGCCATTTAAGAACATAAATATATTTAAGAGGCACTTTTCTTTAAAAAACAAACATTACTTTTATTTTTTATTTTAACACTGAAAGAAGTCTGCATATTTTCTGTCTCCTGGAATCAGGAGTTAGTGTGTGTGGTGAGGAGATGGCGCTTTTTCAGCTATCTTCATGTCTCTTTTTAGCCAGGTTCCTCCCTCTGGTTATAAGAGGCGTGTGGTATGAAATCTGACTAACTCTTGCAGTTGAATGCAGTTCATGCATCTACGAGGCGTTCTGACCGCTTAATTTCCGAACAACTCTTTTACACAGACATCCAAAGAAAAGCCAGTTTTGATATAAGTTCAACCGTAATCCTTGGCTTTGTATCCTGGATAAAACATCAAAGTGAGACAGTGCAAGCTTTTTTCCCCCCTGTACACGCTGTTTTTTTGCCTTCATCTAGTCACTTTGTCTTGAGTGGTTGCTGAACCTTCTCATACAGTATTGTCTCTTGTTGGTATTTGTTTTTTGCAAAGTGGTAAGCAAATTTATTTGCTTGGTATTGTTCTGAGGCACTTGTAGAGCACAGTAAGGAACATGATAACCACAGGAACAACCTAAACACCAGGATCCACTGGACAAGCCTGGGAGGACAGGAAGTAGGTCACACATTGAGGATTTCAAACTCCTCCTCTGACTCGAACAACTTGTCAGTTGATTCGATAAACTCTGAAGGAAGAGAAGACAGAGTTAAATTAGTGTAACACATAGATACAACTAAAATGTAAAGACTGATATTATGATTTTTTATAATCTTGAGAAAAAAGTTGGAGAAAGCTGTATATCTATAATTATTTGCATGTGGGATGACTGATTTTGGTGTAATATTATTGGGTCTGTGGTGGCATATTTTGTACCTGCCCCTGTGGTTTGGACTTCTGGTTTGGTGGGAGGAACAAAAGGAGGCCAGTGTGCCGGGTGATTCTCTACCAGCTCAAACATCCGCAGGTTTCTCTTCAACTGGATCTCCTTAAAAGGACAATGACATGAGTCTCAATCTGAGGGGAATAATAGCCTCCCTCTACATTGAGTCTATGTTGACACTGCCTTGTATAACTTACCTGCTGGACCAGGTTACACCACCCATCAAAATCCTCCTCGCTCTTACAAAAAATCCCTTGGGGAAAGAAAACAAAAGAGATAGTTAAAAATGTAGTGGTGAAATCTTGACCAGCATAACACAGAATTTATATTTGTTGTGAAGTTCTTAGCACTTTATAAAGAGCATTTCAACTATGGCCCGGAACTTAAGAGGCTCGGTGCCATGTTGTGGGGGGTTTTGGAGGGGTGAGCTCTCACCAGCGCCACAGATGGGTCAAGACTGGTGATCTTCATGCGGCGTGGACTCCTCAGACAGTGGTAGCTCTGGTCGTCCACCCCACTGCCGGCCTCTGATTCCACGGTTGCCTGGGTGGTGTGGGGATCCAAGTAGATCAGTTCCTCTCCTGGAAGAAAACAGGCCTGGTTAAACAAAAGACATACAACTTTACACTTCTCTCTCTTCCTCTTCAGGATCCTCCAAAAGCCATTGCCTTTTAGACTCACCTACAAATCCAATAAAGTAGTAAGCCAGATTGGGCTTTCCTCCCAGAACCCCACAGGACTGTGGCATTTTAAAACACTCCTGAATGGAGGAATGCATGAAGTTAGAACAGTAAAACAATTTAAAAGGCCAAAAGCGGAATAAATACAGTGCATCTGGAAAGTATTCACAGCGCTTCACTTTTTCCACATTTTGTTGTTACACCTTTATTTCGAAATGTATTAAATTAAGTATTTCCCTCATAATTAAAAAACATGCCCAAAGCTTGATGCTGCCACCACCATGCTTCACTGTAGGGATGGTATTGGCCAGGTGATGAAAGGTTACCTGGTTTCCTCCAGACATGACACTTGCCATTCAGGCCATAGAGTTCAATCTTTGTTTTATCAGACCAGAGAATTTTGTTTTTCATGGTCTGAGAGTCCTTCAGGTGACTTTTGGTAAACTCCAGGGGCCTATACTACAAAGCAAGATTTGGGGTTAGCGAGGTAACTTCAGGTTTAACCTTGGGTTTTCAGTATCACAACGTTGGGTCACCTGTTACCAGGTTACATCGCCATGGTATCTTTTGCTGCGAACCTAACCTGCAACGGAGCAGGTTATAGTCGAGATAACCGATTAACCCGAACAAAAGCACTGCCTACTGACCAATCAATTCACGATTAAAAAATGGGTTGCCATTCTGGGAGTCGCCATTGGCTTTCTCTGATGAGATCAGCGGAGGGAGTGATGCATCTTTGTCAGCTTCTTGTGCCGTATGTGCCAGTGCAGTGCGATACATCGAAGTTGTGTGCTTACAGATCCACAGACTTTATGCATAGTGTTGCGTTTGTTTTTGACAGGTATTTTAATGTACTGTATCTGTTTGATATGGACCAACATCAATGGACCAACATCAATGTATCCCCTTTCACTGTAGAGAAAGTACATACATTTACTACTTACTCCTACAGAACTTGTTGAACAACCAAGTATTTTGACATTGATTAATTTACACACCCCGTACATTTTTTATTTGCTCCCATGACCGTTTAACACTCTCAGGGTTGCAAATGAAAGTATATGATAAATTAAATTGGTATACACGATCAGCATTAAGCAACACATTGGTTTAATGAAATACACAATTGTCATTATTAGTCAGTGACATCGATAAGCCTGTAGCATTCATAAATACATGGGTGGCAATTTTTTCCCAGTTTTCCTTCCTGCTTATATCTGGATTATATTTTTTATGCTCTTCATATTTCTCTAAAATGATAATTTACTACAGTTGAGCAAAATATGCGGCTCTCATAGACTTGTCCGTTATCTGCGATTGGTCCGATGGTGCACAGTCAGTCCTTTTATGTGAACGCGCTCGTCACTAGATTGGGAAATCCTGGGTTGATTTAACGAATTGATAACCACCGTCGTGACATCTCTTATCTAGATCGCAATTGTTAGGTTCAGTGTAGCCAGGTAATGAAAAGAAATCCAGGGCATGTTGAACTTGCTTCGTAGTATAGGCCCCTGGTGGGCACTCATGTGCCTTTTACTGAGGAGTGGCTTCTGTCTGGCCACTCTAAGATACAGCCCTGATTGGTGGAGGGCTGCAGAGAAGGTTGTTGTTCTGGAAGGTTGTCCTCTCTCCGCAGAGAAATGCTGGAGCTCTGTCAGAGCAAAAAACTAAGGCCTTTCTCCCTCGATCGCTCATTATGGCCGGGCGGCCAGCTCTAGGATGAGTCCTGGTGGTTCCAAACTTCTTCCATTTATTGATGATGGAGGCCACTGTGCTCATTGGGACCTTCAATGCTGCAGATATTTTTCTGTACCCTTCCCCAGATCTGTGCCTTGATACAATTCTGTCTCTTCTACAGACAATTCCTTGGACTTCATGGCTTGGTTTGTGCTCAGACATGCACTGTTAACTGTGATTTTTAATACATTTGCTAACATTTCAAACAAACTTATTTTACATTGTCATTATAGGGTATTTTTGTAGAATTATGAGGGAAAAAATTACTTTAATCCATTTTGGAATAAGGGTGTAACATAACAAAATGTGGAAAAAGTTAAGCACTGTGAATACTTTCCCGATGCACTGTATTCCAGCAACAATAAATGTATGCACATTACATGTTAGTTTAAGGCAATATGAACAAGGAAACTAATTTCAATTGCAGAAAACATTGTACCTTGAGAGCCTGGATGTAGACTGGGTTGATGTGGTTGATTCCCATACGGAGAGGTATTACCAGAAGCAGAGGCCTCCAGTCAGAAGGAGGCTGTGTTTGTGCAAGCGGCCATGTCGATCTGTTTCCGTGCGTGTGAGAACAGGCTTGATCTGTCGGTTCTCCAGAGGCAAAGGGTTCCCCCCAGCCGCAGGGCCTGGGCCGTAACCTGCTCCCCCGGATCGTCTGGCGGCACTGCTTCTCTGCGGTGGACATGGAAAAAACATTTGTGTCTGGCATCACGCTGTCACCTTTGACCACCTCAAGAACAAAAATATAACTTAGCCTACTGATGTCCTCGATCACCACAGTGTTGTCCATTGACACATAAACAGCCAAAGAATTCCAGTCATCAAATAGTGCCAGTTTCCTGAGGAGAAATAGTGTATTATTCTTTACCTCTGCTAGAGAAAAGCAAGTCCACAAATGGGAAAACTCATATTCTCAATCTGATATAATCCAATATTTTTTCTCATTACATGCATATACACTACTTACTTCAGCACTTGTGCCACCGTGTTTGGACCGTACCACTCTCCCACAGACTTGCCTTCACCGACTCCCATTTGAGCTGGGTGCAAACAAAGACATTTTTTTTTATAAATTTCACCCAGGTTTTAGCTGCTTTCTAGCCTCGCATCTATTAATATTTCTAGGTACACTCCTTCAGAAAATGACAGGAAAGAATAAAATGTTTTGGATCTGACCACTGTGAAGGTGGAATCTAACCAAGCCTCAATAAAAAATCTATTTTGGTGGCAGCAGCCATCTCTCTGTTCTTACCCATTTGGTGTATCGAGTAACAGCTGTCTTTTCTGTCCAGGAAACAGTGGAGGATACGGTGGTACTCCTCTGGCTGTTGTCCCTCTGCCTTCCAACGCCAGGCTGCAACAGGAAAAAAGGCAACATCATGTGCCATTCAGATACCCAGTTTAACCACTCTAATTATTGAACAGACTATTTTTATTATAGAAATTGTGTCCTACAAGGGTTTCTCAAAATCTCTTGGATTAATCATAAACATATTTTCTCTATGCAGCTCCACATATCTCCATCCTATAAAGTGATAGTTGACTTTTGAGACAAAAGTTTAATTCTCACCTCGTCCCAGCTGAGAGCATACCACAGCCTGTGCCAGGATCATCTGTCCACATCGAAGCATGCAACCCCAGCCTGCATCCGAAGAGGGGCCCGTTCCCCCTACAGACCAAGGGAGTTAACTTAAAGCGATTCACCAGAAGCTTCATATTTCAATCATTCCTGTCTGGTTTATTTCACTAACCTATGGGAGAGAATTTTTTTCTGTAGCTGAACCATAAACGCGAATGGACATCAGATAGTAACTCTGCTTTCTCTGTGAACACACAACAATGTTCAACTGTCAAGCACTGATTCTTTATTACTCATACATTCCAATTAGTCAGAAAATACCAGCCTACCTGTTTTAGCATTGTAACACTCCCCTAATATCCAAACAGGTTCATCAGTGTCAGGTAAGTCTTCAAGGAATTCAGAAAACACATTTATCTGGTTTTCATACTTGGCTAATACTGAAACAAGACATAGAAAATGGTAGACACGAAAAGACTTGTCAAAAACTATATCATGTGACACAATAGCTCATTATGTTATTATAGTGGAAGTTCATAGCTTATATACTCAAATGTAACTGCAATTGTACATTATGATGTTGGATTTAGTAGAAATTTCACATTTTAAAACTATTTTTATACACTTGATCACACACTGACACACAACTTGCTGTACATTAGCATATAGCTGAAGGTGACAAATTCCCTTAACATCGTAATTCTATAAATAAATAAATAATCGCAATACAAGAGTACTTTCCACTGTCAATACCCCGTTCAACATGTTATGAAAGCCGCCGGTGAGCGAAACAGGCCACTAAAGAAACAATGGCTAAACTTGCACATCAGCAATGGGATTTTATAAGGACAAGTTTATAACATAATGAACATATTTTGAAAATATATTTTTGATCAATAGTAGGACAATTTGACAAGGTATGATACAGAGTAATTGAAAGACGAATAACAGGTTAATAAAGTATAATTTTGAACGCCTATACTGTACCTGCCTCCATCCTCCAGCTGTCATCGGTGTTAAACGGCCGGATACAAACATACATACAACGACTAATCCCTCTTGGGTAATGTAGTTTAAACGCGTTTGTCGTTCATTACAACTGATAACATTTGACATCGTTATAAACTACATCTACCAAAACGCTTGACTAACGATATCGAAAGCGTTCACTAGAAGTCAAAACATTACACGGCACTCTGGTTTTTGTCGTTTTTCACAAGTCATCATTATGGCATTGTCTTTGTGACTAAAATACTGCCGGCTTTTTGTTACACTGGCTAGGCTACACTGTCTCCACCAGTTGCCGTCAAACTAACATAGCTAACGAATGATCAACGCTATTCATCAGGCTCCATTGTTTTGGACTCTTTGCCCCCTAGTGGTCACCCAACAACACACTGCTGAATGCGGGGCACCAACATACTTCATTGAAACAGCTAGGAAGCTGGCTAACATTTTGACTGATAAAAAAACATCCTCTTGATACGTGTTTTCATTAAACCAAATAATGGTTTAGAATAATATAGTTAGTCATGAATCTACGGGGATTCTTTCAAGATTTCAACCCCAGGTAAAGTAAAATACATCTACAATTATTAGGAAGGTGTGTGTAGAGTCGAGATCACGCTAGCTAGTTGACAAAGAAGTATGGGTATTTGCACAAGCTTTGTAAGGAACTTAGCTAGCTATCTGGCCCGTTGACATATTATTACTTAGACGTGCTAACTAAACAAGCCAGCACCTGCAGGCCCTACAGTAGCTGAGATGCTGTAGCAGACATTGGGAAAGAACTGCGTTTGCTGTAGCTAAGTTAGCATACACTTTTTGTTAGCCACTGTCAGTCGTTCAACATGAGTTATCTACCAACCAACTAAATACAGTAGTCTAATGACTGACATCCAGGCATTAGTATCTAGCTGCTAGTTAACTTCACTGACCTCAACTTACTTGTTTTGGAATTGCATGGGGTGCACATTTCTGAACCAGTTGAGCACTAAAAATCTGGTGTGGAACAAGCTATATTGGTTGTTAAATAAATTCATGCTGTTTTTCTTTTTTTACTTTCTTCACAGTAAATTCCTCATTTATGCCTGCTTGCTGCTGTTCTCAGTTCTGCTGTCACTGCGCCTGGATGGCATCATCCAATGGAGCTTTTGGGCAGTGTTTGCCCCCATATGGCTATGGAAACTCATGGTCGTTATTGGTGCGTCAGTGGGCACAGGCGTCTGGGCCCACAACCCACAGTACAGGTGTGTTTTTAAACCCAAACGCATTTTGGATTTTGTCATTACAGTACTTGTTGTCAAACGTGGCTGGCTTTATATACATGTGTCATAGCGGTTGCGTTGTCATGCCTACAGTAGGTTATCACTGCTGACTGGCATGTTCTGGTTCATTCTGTCACTGCAGGGCAGAGGGCGAGACATGTGTGGAGTTTAAGGCCATGCTGATTGCTGTAGGCATTCACCTGCTCCTACTGACCTTTGAGGTGCTGGTGTGTGCCCGCGTGGAGAGAGGAGCCCATTTCTGGCTGCTGGTCTTCATGCCCCTATTCTTCGTCTCCCCTGTCTCAGTTGCAGCCTGTGTTTGGGGCTTCCGCCACGACCGCTCACTAGAGGTCTGTCCCAATGGCATGCCATCAATTCCAAGCGAATTCATTGACTAACTCTCTCATTGTACGCTCGCGTCCATTTTTAACGCTTCTCTACATCTTTCATTAGTTGGAGATCTTGTGCTCCGTCAACATTCTCCAGTTTATTTTCATTGCCCTGCGGCTGGATAATTTCATCAGTTGGCCCTGGCTGGTAAGAGAACAAAATGCCTAATATTTAATGTGTTTGCCCACATTTTGTATTTAAATAGAGGGTTGAGTTTTCAGCCCATGCTGACATGTTGGTTCCCTCCAGGTTGTGTGTGTTCCCCTTTGGATCCTGATGTCCTTTCTGTGCCTGGTGGTCCTTTATTACATCGTGTGGTCGGTGCTGTTCCTGCGATCCATGGACGTTATCGCGGAGCAGCGACGCACTCACATCACCATGGCCATCAGCTGGATGACGATCGTGGTGCCTTTACTCACCTTCGAGGTAATTGTTTGTGTTCTCTATTCAACCTCACTTACTAGTGTGGCTATGGAGCGAAGTCTAAAGAATGTAAAGCCTGTTTGCTGCATTTTTTTAATTAACTCTGCCTTTGGCTCTTCAGATCCTCCTGGTTCATAAACTGGATGAACACTACAACTCCAGCTATGTCTCAGTGTTTGTGCCTCTCTGGGTGTCCCTGGTAACACTGATGGCCACGACCTTTGGCCAGAAAGGTGGAAACCACTGTGAGTTATTCATAGGACAGCAGTGCAGCACACATAATTCCATGTCATCTATACCATGTGCTTTTTTTCCTTTTACTGAGAATCTAGTAAGTTTAAATATTTCAATAATGCTCCAAAGCTTTGTAGTTTGTAAGTTGGTTTTCTCTTTTCCAAAAGGGTGGTTTGGCATCCGAAAAGACTTCTGCCAGTTTCTTCTTGAGCTCTTTCCTTTCCTGCGAGAATACGGCAACGTTTCCTATGACTTACACCATGAGGACCCTGAGGTCTCTGAAGAGATGCCTGCACACGACCCACCAAAAATAGCCCCCATGTTTTGCAAAAAGACTGGTGTGGTGATCACACAAAGCCCAGGGAAGTACTTTGTGCCTCCTGCAAAACTGTGCATTGACATGCCTGACTAAGTTAAAGCTTCGCAAAAAACTGCTCTAGAGCTTTGACAGACTTCATGCTCCGGACACCTGTTGTGCTCTGATTGCCCATGTTGACAAGAGGCAGAAGAGCATTGGTTTCCTGGCATAGTAACTATCTCGTAGTGGTCGGTGCGACCTATTTGGATGGGGTATTTAAATGTGAGGAGTTGAGCTGTGGAACAAAAGGCACTTATTTCAACAGTTTTTTTCCTGTTGTATTCACAGTGACGAGAGCTTCTCATTGATTCATGTGATTTTCTGTACAGTAATTTCCATGTGCCCTGCGATGAAACACAATGTCCCCAAGGCTGTTATCCTTCATGTTCAGATTTCTTTCACATTATTCCAGTGGAGGAAACATACTATTGTGTCAGAAGTTATGCTTGCAAAATTCCCAAACCCTAAAACTGTGTGAAAGCTTAGATGCAGGGTTTTACAAACATTGTGCTTATTACACTAAATAAGCCTCCTACTGGGGTAATATTATTTTGTTTTATTGAATAATTTTAGACTTCTGCATTGTGTGGAGAAAGAAATGTAATATAGTGTATATTATACCCTTATAGTAATTTCTATTTGGGTGTTTTTGCTTTCTTGGAGTCTTGCTGAAGGAAGACTCGACCCTCAGGCAACTCCATTGTGTAAGTGTTGGTTTACAACAGTGTTCCTCTAGTTCAGTGGTTTTCAAACTGGGACTGGGTCCTGAGGAGGTACTGCAGCATCCCCTCAACAGATTATTTTTACTGCAAAGTTTCTCTGTCTTTGGCAAAATGTGTAGAATTGCAGGATGTTGTTTTTAAATCTGTAACAGCAAATCTCTAGCCCATTACAGAATGTGTAGACAATTAGCTTGCAACAGACATGCACTTGTTAAGTCCAGTATATTTAGAGTCAGCACAAGTAAGGTTGCAGGTATATTGCAATGGGGTTTCCAAATTTGAAAGTACATATTATTATTTTTAGAAAGTATATATTTTAGACATTTTTCAACCTTTTTTTATTCTCACATTTATTTGTAAATTTCTTTTCGAGAGAGAAAAAAATATTATAATCCAAAACTTTTGATGATGTAAAAATCTAAATATGGCAATTTTAGCAGTTTGTAGGTAACATTTACACAGTCAACAGTTGAACACAATATCCAGTTGGAACTGGGTGCAGGCTTTTTTCACATTGGGAGATTGGCTATCAACTACGGTTCATCATCTGGCACAGGGTATTAACAGAAAGTTATTGATCACTTGTCAGCTAATAGATTCGATCTAGCAACCATTTGTTTACTGGTTAGGTTCTTTAACCTTTATTCAAAATGCATGGGAGTCTCTAGGTGATACTCCCTCCCAAAAATAGGCGGTCCCGAAATATTCTAGTAGAAAACATTTCAGTACCACACACCTCTAAATATAATTTAGTATATACTGGCATTGATCTCACTAGGGAGGTTATTATAGATTATAGATCACAAAGGCTTTCATGATTACAAAATGTTTGAGAACCAATGCTCGAGTTGCCTTGTATATGCAGACGATGATTGAATTCTACCAAGTTGGCATCTGCTGTTATAATAATTTGTTTGATTCAGGGTTCATAGCTTCACCTGAAGAAATTCCTACTAGTATATGCTGGGTTTATAATTCATTTTGAATATGCTGGGTGTACACTTGTTTGCCTATACCACTTGGCCAAGTATTTACTAGGTAATGGGTAAAGCAGAAAAAACATGCATTGCAGGTGCAGATTCTATTTCAGACGTGTATATACCAAATATTTAATTAATAACATTGTCTCTCACCTCACACAAAATGGTCTCCACCATCTCCCTTTATATTTGTGGTGTATGCTATTGTGTTTTGTCTGTTTTGTTCTGTGACCTCTCTCAGCTGGCCTGAGTTATAAGCATTTCTAATTAGTCTGGGGATGGACCAACAGTATAATTTCCCTCTGCAGTGTATCATGTTTCTTACTTTTCTCCATATGCATTCTGTGGCAACATAGTTATTTTTTTCTCCTGGTTAGCACTTACATTAAAAGTAACTAACCAATAACAAAGAATAAAGTCATAATACTGTCTAACCATTTTGTTGTGTCAATTGCATTTATTTTTACTGAAAGGACAGTGGGTAGCAGAGGCAGACCGGTGTGAAGAGGCTAGGCAGACCGGTGTGTAGAGGCTAGGCAGACCGGTGTGTAGAGGCTAGGCAGACCGGTGTGTAGAGGCTAGGCAGACCGGTGTGTAGAGGCTAGGCAGACCGGTGTGTAGAAGCTAGGCAGACCGGTGTGTAGAGGCTAGGCTCAACCCAATTCTCTAGCGGTAATGCTTGCTCTGGAGTCAGGAGCTTAGACCACTACACAAACAATGGCACTCACTTCAGTATTTCAACATGGCTGTAATCTGATGATGTGGACAGTTGTGGATGTCAGAGTGTTTCTGAGAATGTAAGATTTGTTGCTACTCAGAAATCATGAAAGTGTTGTTGGCAGGGTCACCGCTTACCAAGTGTATACAATTATTCCTTTGTTGATGTCAGAGAATGTTGCTTTAAACCAATCCTTTGTGAGAAGAAGTGCTTTGCATCATACTGTATCTTATTGGATGGTAACATTACAGTTATGCTATTAGCAAACAACTTTTGATTTAAATCAAAATAACTATAATGCTTAAAACAGATAGGATCAAACCCAGCCATTCTCTCTGTCTCTTCTTCCAATCCTCTCCATCTGACACCTCTCTGGTGGAATTGTTTCTATGTGCGTTTTGAGGTGAGGAGCACGGCCACCGATGCATCTCCTTCACCCAGGGCCGACCTGAGGCATAAGCAAACTAAGTGGCTGCTTGGGGCCCCCTGGCCAAATCAAATTCAGCTTAGGGCCCCCAAAAGGTTTGGGCCGGCACTGCCTTCACCTGATGACAACAATAGTCACACATTCACTGTGCAGGAGTATGAGATGAGACGGTGCTCAGGAGAGTAAACCCGCAGAAAGCTGCAGGTCCAGATGTGGTCACAGGCATGGTAATAAAGGACTGTACGGCACAGCTCTCAGAGGTCTTCACTAGACTCTTCAACCTGTCCATGTCCATTGTTCCACCATGTCTCAAATCTGCCACAATAATTCCCCTGCCCAAGAAATCTACCATAAGCACCTTAAATGACTACCGCCCTGTGGCACTTACACCAGTGATCACTAAGTGCTTTGAGCGGTTCATCCAGCAGCACATCACAGCCAAACTTCCAATCAACTTTGACCCATAGTAGTTTCCCTACAGAGCGAACAGGTTTACAGAAGATGCTATTATCACTGCTTTCCACAATGCAATAACCTACCTTGAACACCGGGGGGCCTATGTGAGAATGCTCTTTGTAGACCAGGGGTCAGCAACCCTGGTCCTGGAGAATTACCGTCCTGAATGTTTTCACTCCAACCCTAATCTAGCACACCTGATTCTAATAATTAGCTGTTTTTTAAGCTGAATGAGGTTATATTATGTGCAGTTCGAGTGAAAACCTACAGGGTGGTAGCTCTCCAGGACCAAGGTTGGTGATCCCTGTTGTAGACTAGCTCTGATTTCAATACAATAATTACTGGGAAACTTGTCACCAAACTCACTGATTTAGGACTCCCCCTATCCATCTGCCAATGGATTATGGACTTCCTGACCAACCGACCTCAAACCGTAAGACTAGGCCCACGCATCTCCTCCCAACTCAGCACTGGCTCCCCCAGGGCTGTGTTTTGAGCCCCCTGCTCTACTCTCTCAATACATACGACTGCACCCCTATCCACTCTACCAATACCATCATTAAGTATATGGACGACACAACCATGGTTGGTCTCATCTCAGGGGGAGACGAGTCAGCCTATCGGGAGGAGGTCCGCAGACTGGTTGAGTGGTGCAAGGACGATAACCTCATCTTGAACACATCCAAGACAAAGGAATTAATCATTGACTTTCGTAGGAAAAGGGCAGACATGGCAGACACATAAATGGGGAATGTGTGGAAAGGGTTCTTGTCTTCAAATTCCTAGGCACAGATATTACAGAGGACCTCTCACGGACCACCAATACCCACCATATGGTCAAGAAGGCCCAGCAGTGACTCCACTTCCTGAGAATTCTCATAAAAAAACATTCGGGGGAAGAGCTGCTGGTGTCCTTCTAACACTGCTCCATTGAAAGTGTGCTGACCTACTGCATATCCACTTGGTATGCCAGCTGCTCAGCAGCGAATAGGAGGGCCCTTGAGAGGGTCATTAACACTGCCCAAATGATTACTGGCTGCACTCTGTGCTCCATGCAGAACATCTTCAGTTCTCGCTGCCTCACCAGATCTGCCAACATTCTTAGAGACCCTTCACAACCTGGACATTTTTTTGCATGGCTGCCTTCTGGTAAACACTTCATGTCCATCAAATCCTGTACAAATAGTCTCAAAAATACCTTTTATGCCACTGCAATATGGACACTGAATACTGCCAGTCACCTCCATACATCATCTGCAACAACTGGCACCACCACTGAGCTCCTCTGAGAGTGTCGAACTGTATGCACTGCAAGCGCTCACCATCTATGCTACCTCATTGTTTTAAGTATTCATTGGAGATTGTGGGTAAGTGTGGTATGTGGTAGGGAGGGAGGGTGGGTAAGAATAGCTGGACACTATTGCTTTTACATTCTTGTTTTTGTTTTAAATTTAAAAAAAGATTTTATTTATTGAAAAGCACCATGAGGAATGCCATCCAATTTCGTTGTATCCTGTACAATGACAATAAAGAATTCTATCTATCCGTCTCTCACACAAGCTAATTGGACCATGGTGTAAATGTGTTGGAATCCCTTTCTTTCCTTCTCTGCTTCTTTCTCTGTCACTCCATGCTACTCCGATGATGCCTAGAATAATAATGCCTTGTTAATTTTGGTCTCTTAGCATTCAAGCTTATGCCTTTTTAATGTAGTCATTGATTTTAAATTAGGTACCCATTTACTTCCTTTTATTCAGTTAACTGTGTTTGCTTACATCATTCCTGTTTCTATATTAATGCATCGGATATATTTAATTCTCTAAACCTTGGTAAATATATTTGCATAGTCTTATACTGGTTCCATTAGGTATATACACATATAAAATATTATTACATTAAAGTGTTATCTGGTTAGCCAATATCTGCATTTAAATTGATCATTTCCTAAGTCTACAAGATACATTTTATAGAAGAAGACATGACAAAATGGATATTATAAAAGAAAGACTATGACACAAATAGCTCGACCCTTGAAAAACATTGTAATCCACCTTTCTTGCATAACTTTTATAATTAAGAAAAGTAGAGGGAGCAGATGGTTTTGATTTGTCAGCCAGTAGATGGCACTATGCTTCCATTATAACCATTTCGGAACTGCCATTACCTTCTTATTTAAACGTCTTGTTTTATATAAACAGGAAGTCTGTAAGGTTTTTGATAAAAATGAGAAAGTATTGTTGCTAGCTCCCAAAGATTACATTTACGCTGCTTCGAGTATCCCCCGGGTAAATTGCATTTGTTTTAACAAGACGGTCAAGTCAACCATTGTTATACATTACTGTCGGGTACAGTACATGTAACTAGCCAGCCAGTTTCACGCAACAGAGGTAGCTAGCTATAAATTACCTTAAAGGTTCAAGTGACTAAGTGATCATGTGTCAGACTTTTTGTCTTCCTAGCTCATTATATTGGTTGTGATTTGGAGGTATCATTTAGCTTTGTTCTTTCGTTCACGTTGGGTAAAGATGACACTACAAGTGGGATGCCTGTCATTCAGGCAGCCATACGCAGGGTTCGTACTGGATGGTGTAAAAAGTATTGAGACACGTTGGCGCCCTCTCTTGTCCGCAATGGAAAACTGCACGCTAGCAATTCATATTGCAATGAAGGACTGGGAAGGAGACCAATGGAGAGATCTGCTCACCCATAAATTGGGAATGAGCCACGTACAAATAGAAGAGCTTTTGTCATCTGGAGACAGGTTCGGCCGTGGAGTCGTGGCAGGTAAACCAGCATGATTGCATGTATTAGCGACTAAAAAAACTAAAGCACATTTCAGGTTTGATTCAAACTACATGTTGGATGGCAAAGTTTGCAGACAGATTTCCAGCCTGGTGTCATTTCTTCTCTTAAGGTTTGGTGGAGGTGGGTGAGACCTGGTGCTGCTCTGACAATGTGCCCGAGCATGATCTGAGGGAGCTGGAGAAGGCAGCTGTGCTCACTGGGCTCACAGACAAGTACCTCACACAGCTGTCAAACCCACGCTGGCTCAAGGAACCCCTCTATGCAAGAGGTCACAAAGACATATGGACAGTTGATATCCCAGTGCAATTACTGCCATCAGCGTAGAGTTGCTTTAGTCAAATAATTTATACAAATTTTGTACTGAAATCATCACGATAACGACACACAATGCTTACAAGTATGCTTTAAGATGCAATAAATTACCAGTGACCTGAAGTACTATGAATGTGCTGGTTTTATATCCTTTCTGTCTAAAATGTCTTCATTTACAACATAGCTTTGTTGCTAAACGTGTTGTATTATTATAAATGTGTCTGCAGGGAGAATTGGATGAGGGGTGCTTGTGAATGGTTAGTACTCAGAGAGATGAAGCCCTGTGGCTGTGAGGTAAATGACTGCCATATCTAGAGGCAGACCAATGGATGCTAAAGGGTCTAGAGGTGGGGGATACAATCTTCCTGGGGATTTGTCTGCTTCTGCAACTCGCCACACATTTCTTAGATGACTGAACTTAACTTGATCAGTAAGACATTGCTGGTGCTGTCACAGCCTTTTTTCTTTGCAGCCTCCTGGGCTGCAGAAACCTGTCTCCAGGGACATGGCTGACTTGACAGACAGTGGAGGTCTGCAGCATATCCTAGCTGGAGTCACGTTGTTTTTATGTGGCTTCGTTCTCCCTAGCTCTGCGCATCTCTTTACCAGAAAAAAGAGATGTTCGAATCATTAGCAGAAATTAGGATTGCCGTAATAGTGTAATTGCAGGACAAAAAGTGTAAATTAATCAAGTAAAATTTTAGAATTTAGGCTTAGGATATTACAACTACACAACTTGATATACAGAGTACATGCCTTGCATATATTGTCCTCAGACAAAAATGTGGTAGGTGAAGCCGAACTCTATACCAGGGAAAGATTTTTGAAACACGTAGCTGTTGAGTTGGCAGATAAAACTCTTAATTCTAGATGAGTTGCAGATTTTGGGCAGTTCAATTCTTCTTAGCACATTGTGCATGAACAGTCCTTGATCACCACCTACATCCTTGTCTGGTCCTATTTGATAGAGTCTATGTTGTTCTCTACAATGTCTTACTGATTGTTTTGGAAATTAATACAAGTTGTCTTCCACCAGTTTAGTGTCTATCCGTAGTTTCTTCTGGAATGCATTATCTGCCAATAAAGCTCTTAACTTTTCATTCTCGACTCTTGAGCTCATACAGTTCTAGTAAAAAGCTGAGACTGAGACCCCTGCCTTTAAAAGTTTTATTTTTCTATAAATGTTGGCAAGTGATATATTACACACATTTCAGAATAAATAAACCTGTGTAATGAAAACAGGTGCCCTCAAAGTGTTTTAGGATGAAACTAAGTTTTTAAAATTGTAATTGATAAGATGGAAATTCTGTTGTTTTGTCATCTTCACAATTGAGATAGAATGGATCAAACGTTCTATGTGTTTTCCTTTGTGGATACATACAGCTAGACAAAACAATATCAGTTGCCTGCCTATTGTAACAACGTTAAAAAGTCACCAACAACAGAATGTTCTTGCCTCATTAAGTTTAGCCTACACATTTTTTTTATACGTTACACATTGTTAAACAGCGGTTGAGAATTTTCATTTGTTTAAACTGCTGTAGGAAATGTTTTCCAGTCAAACGTCTGTCAAACGTTTGCATCTTTGGGTTTTGACATCATAGCAAGGCTTCTGCGCGATTGGCTCACTTGAAGAACGTCATGAATATTTCACTGTGTGCTAACCAATCAGCACCATTGGAGGTTATTTTAAATCAGCGAAACAACCATCCAATCAGACCGGTCTCGTAGTGAGCTAGCGCGAGGCTGTGTACTCGCTATTAAAGGGAACCGACGTGAGATCTTCTGACTTCGCTCTAACAAACAATACAGGTAGGATGCCGACACGGCCTATAAAATACCATTGTTACAACTTATATATTTGCAGATAATAAGACATGTGTACTGCTGTTTTGCAATAATGTTTCGCGTAACAATGTGTATTTTTTTAATTACTAAACAGATTAATTAAAATACAATGCTGGCCTATTTAAAATCGAGTAGCCTAATCTCGATTTATTTGGGAATATTGTCGAGGCATTTTTATGGGCATTATTCAAATGCATGTTTTTCCAGTTCAAGATGGTGATGGGTTTTTAAATGCAGTAAAATTTGTATTTTAGTGAGAAATACAGCGATTTTTTTCCATTCAATTAAAGCATAAAATATTTTTTAATCGGTACATTTTCGTTCCATCCTTTCATTTTTATTTTATTTATATGCGTTGTCCTTGTACTTTACTGTTTCACTCGCTGTAACAATCCTATTCCAGTCATGGCTGGCTCGTACAGCCTTTGTGGTGGCTCTGCTTTACCGCCGGGCGTTGCTTGTAAAACTTTGATAACTGATATAATGTCTACTATATGTATAAAATAACTGAATAATTTAAAAGGAAAGCCTTTCAAGATAATCAATCTATTAAGATAAGAACGTAGTTTTTGCGTTGATTTGTACTGCGACATTTGTAATCCGAGGCTGTGTGAGCGTCGCCAATGGCTTTGTTACTAAGCCTTTACAGCACTGGAGCAGAGGCCATTTTAGTCCAACCACTCTTATAGAAGTAGATCTAACCTTCTTCCTTCGGTACTAAATGCAGTCATACAAGCGCCTTAGAAATGTGTCTTGATTTAATGGTAAATTAGTTTATTTGTGAAGATGAAAAGGACAAAAAACTAAAATATGTGAAAATGAAAGGGCAGTTTCTGTCATGAGAACACGTTTCACAAAATGGATGATGAGTTATTCCTGTTGAAGAATTCTCTGATCCGCACGTTACTGGGCCCAAGTTGTGAGTTGCATCACATCCACATATAATATAATTATTTAACCGTTTTTGATATAAATAACAATGTAATTTATTATTCTCGAAAAAACGTGTGTGTTATTTGTGAGATTTATTTGCTGCTTTCTGCATGAAAAATAATCTATAAAAATAAATCGAACATCAGCTATAGACAAACGATATTGGCATTATATCTCTGAGGGTATGGCAGCCATTGTAACATAGCATTTTAATCCATTTGGAGATTCAAGTGCTTTGTCTTTTTAAATGCAATTAGAATTGAGTTCATACTTAGTCTTACCCATGAGGAATTGTAAGTTCTACAATCAGATTTGAAATCTAGATTTCTCAAATCAGGTCTCGAAGGTGAACAATGTTTAATAAAATGGCTTTGGACAAAATGTAAATTTTGGGCAATTTCTTTTCAAGCACATTTGACTATGTCAATGTGTGGACAGAGAATGTGTGGAATTTACACGTTTGACCACTATTTCAAAGTTTTACAGCTTTTAAATATAGCCTGGTAGTGGGCTACACAGTCAATTTATTTTAATGACTAACAGAATAAAATTGATATTTTTAAAACCATGAACTGACTGTTCCAAGTCAGTTCCTTAGAGTATATTTTCCATCATTGCAGCCAGGTGTTTGAGTCTGGTTATGGCAAACCAAAAGTGCATAACTTGTCCAGGTGAGGGCAACGGATATTGGCTCACCAGTGTCGTGAACTGGCGGATGTTAGATGGATCTACAGTGACTTGTTAGGTGCTTGGGACCTCCCTCTTGGATGTTGGTCGTGATCTGCGCAATCCTTCAGCATGTTTGTTGGCAAACGTACTGGTTGATTGAAAGAGCGGCTTGGCGAGGTACATGCTGGAGGACACAGTGCAAACTTTGGCACACCTACACCAGCTGTTGGCATTATTGCAATCAGGCAAAGCTATAATGGCAATTTGTACGTACAACTTTACATAACATATGTTGGCCCATTTCCAGTTTTTGGCATACGATTTCTTTTGCCAGCTAGGCTTCCTGGGTGTAGAAATATTAACTGTAATAATTTAGCTGGTATTAGCTAGCATGTAATATAACAGTTAGCTAACAAAGACTGACATGCCTGCTTCTGACACCCTGGTGTGGAGTAATGGAGAGGATACTTAAGTCTGTGCTTTGAACACAATATATTGACCGCTGGTTCTCTTCATATTTACCAAATGATCTCAAGAAAGCGTATATGAATATGGTATCTGTAAGGGCGTCCGGTGGCCTAATGATAGTCATGAAAGTTGCTCGTTTCAACTCCATAGGGCCGCAAATGTCATTGGTTTATCGGGCAAGGTACTTAACCGTAAGTTGCTCCAATGAAATGTCTTTGCTCTGGATAAGATCATCTGCTAAATGACTAAAATGTGATGTTACTATGTTTTCTAATCTTTCCTGTCTATAAATCCTGTCTGGATCACGAATGCACGATGTTCGAAATCTTATTTTAATTTGTTAAGTAGCAGTTACTCTTCTGACGTCCATATGAAGCATAATACAGAACATAAAATATCAAGTTTGAAATGGTGCTTTGGTGTTGGGTGAGTTCTCTGAATAACCTCTCACAATGTTTAATTGTAGGTGCAACATTTGTTCCATCTTTTGTGGAACAAATGTCATGACAATCATTTGAAACAAAATGGGACTGTAGAATGCACTTTTGGTTTTTGAAGCCCTTATTTGGGCCTTTTGTTTTTCAGACAATGCCACCGAAGGAGAAATCAAAGCCTAAGGAGAAGGCCAGCTACGGTGCTCCTGGAAAGAGGGGAAAGAAGGTGAAGAAGGATCCCAATGCTCCGAAAAGACCTCCGTATGTCTACATTCTAAACTATATCTAGTGGACCTAAAGTTAAACTGTGACATTCGTAATTGATAAAACTATTAGGTGCCCATTTTAGTCCGTATCTGTAATATATTGTTTATATGCACAATGTAAGCAGATGTATTGTCTTACCATAGTTAGCTTGAAACCTGGTGGTGTTTCTCACAGCTATTGCAGGTATTCCCTTACCAAGCGTCAGGCAGGAAATCCCCA
This sequence comes from Umbra pygmaea, assembly GCA_016801145.1. Classification (NCBI taxonomy): domain Eukaryota; kingdom Metazoa; phylum Chordata; class Actinopteri; order Esociformes; family Umbridae; genus Umbra; species Umbra pygmaea. Next base: position 33,013 of record JACXGM010000396.1, on the reverse strand, counting down.
ACAAATGTATTGTATGGTTTGCTAAAGTAGAGGAAATACAGTGGACTGAGCTGTCAATCAAACCAGAGCTATGTGGTGGTGATTTGAGTTTGCAGGGCGGGCCTAACCTCTAGACACAGTAGAACAAGAGTCTGACTATACGAACCTAGACACGTTGGAGAAATTATTTCCTTAGCGGGGACCCATTTTAGATTCATTGCCTAGATTCATGTTTTGTAGAACCCAGAGACCAAAATGGGCATAAATATTGCCTAATATCACAGAAGGCATCTTTAAGCACAGCAGTTAATTTTGCTCTGCTGAACATGTTTTTAAATTGAGATGCATCTCTTTAAAGCAATTAGACTTTGAAATGTGATTGTTATGCAGTTCTATCTTTATGTAAATCATTTTTGATTATAGTACAATAACTAATTTTCTTCTTTTACAGATCTGGATTTTTTGTGTTCTGTGCTGAGCAGCGCCCAAAGATCAAAGCCCAGCACCCCAGCTTTGGCATTGGGGATGTGGCCAAGAAGCTTGGAGAAATGTGGAACAACTTGACAGATTCCAATAAGCAGCCCTATCTGGCCAAAGCCAAGAAACTCAAGGAGAAATACCAGAAGGTAATGCTATTGGACTCTGTTCATCGTGTGTATGTGTGACATCCGTGTTGAGCGTTCATGTGGAACCATTAAGTGGGTCGATTTTAGGGAAATTCCCTTTAGCAATGACTGCTTGGTAAAAGGCAACGGCAAATCAATGTTTCCTTTAAGACTCATCAACAGATTGTGTTTACCACAACACCATCCACTTTCTCACCACTGTGACCACACACTGGTTTTTGCTGCGTATGCAATGCCAAACCCACTGACACTGTCTTACTAGGCAAATCCCCACTTCAACTTAGTTCGCTCGTCACTGATGCATACATACCCAACACATGCACACAAACTGCTATCTCTGTGGTCACCCCTACAGCGGACACTTAATTTGGCTGTCTTTCTTTCCAGCTCTCTGCCGTCAGTGAATGGAATGAGCTGCGAAGGCCCCACTCTAGTTTCATCACTGTTAACGGAGTAGTTTACGCTGCCCTCTGATCACTGTACTTGCTAAGAGTTTTCCTCATCTCCATATTCTATACATTATATCCATAATCTGACCTCATTTTGCACACTGTAAATACCGGTAGCTTTTTGTTTTGTCAATTCATGTTGTTTTTGTGCTCATGCTTTGGCCAGAAATTGCAAATGAGAATCAATTTTCATGTAAAATAAAATGTATGGTGCAGAAGGATATGGATCCCAATATTACATGTAATAAAAAGTGAAATAATGCAATGTACATACCGAAGGTGCATAGTTTGGTGACCAGGTGCTGTGAGAACATACACTGATGAAATAAGTTGTTAGCAGGTGTAGTGATGTGTGTAGGCCAGAAAGTAGCTTTGAGTCAGAGCTGATGTCTAACTTTCAGCATGTTTTAATTCTGACCTGACCAGAAGTTAGAAACTAGTGACGTTATTAGCTTGTTATGATAAGGTTACGTCTACTGAGACATCCAATTACTTTAATTTTTGCCTTTTGGATAGAACTGCTTCCAGTACATGTTTAAGTTGGTAAACTTCTGCTTTATGTTCTCAGGATGTTGCAGACTACAAATCAGGAAAAGGCAAACCGAGCGGGGCTGGAGCCTCTAAATCAAAAAAGGCTGACGATGATGACGATGAGGAAGAGGAAGATGAGGACGATGATGAAAATGAAGATGAGGATGACTAATTGAAAATGATTTTGTGGCTGGTTAAGACACTAGCAGTTAGTTGTGAGTTCACCTCAGGTACTGATAGCATCTGTGGGTTTCACCCAGTCCAATTGTCCTTAAACCTTTTCCGGTGGTCATTGGTACTATACCACCTTGTGCTGTGGTGGTTAACTGGTCACTTCACTGTTTTCTCTCCAGTTGGAACAACTTATTTAAAGTGATAGCGTAGGGTTTCTCCCCTTTAACCTATAAGACTTGTTCGGTGGTGTGCGTGTGTGTGTGTTATTACATGGATACTGAAATAGATTTGTTTTAGATTTTTATTTTTGTATTTTACTCTGATCCACAATTCATGGAATTGTAATTTTGTGTTTGAGGGAATTGAGTCTGTTCTGTTTCTTTAGACACAATCCGTAGAGCATTGTCCAATCCGGCAACCAGGTATTCATTTATAATTGGCATGTCCTGTTTTGCCATGTGTGTTTGAATCAGGAGGGCTCCACCTCACTGACTGGAAGGATTTTGTTCTCGGTTTTATGTTTTTTGTTTTGCAAAGTGGAATGACATTTAAATGTGTTTCTCTCCTGATTGAACGATGGCAAAAACATCTGGACAATATGGGACTTTTCCTTTGCACCTGCAGTTTTTGTATGTTTAGGATGCTTGTGATTTAAAATAAATAATTAGATTTGTATGTTCTGTGTGCATTCAAATTTACTTTCTCTCATTTAAAAGATCAGTTGTTACTGTATTGCTGAGTGGTTTGTTGTGGTAGAATGTACACCGATCAGTCGTAACATTATGACCACCTGCCTAATGTTTAGTAAGTCCACAGATGCCTCCAAAACGGCAGCCCCAAATCCAACAAGCTGCAATGCACCTTGTGCTCTGAAACCTTTATAGAAAAGGGAAAGCGGTGAACCTGCGACAAGGTCGTGGGTGGCCAAGGATCCCACAAATGCTAGTTTTGGTTTAGAGGTGGTGAATTTGGAGACCCAAGTCAACACCTAAAAAACCATACCTGAACTATTGCTTTGGCAGGGTGCATTATCTTGCTGAAAGAGCCTAATGCCTCAAAGAATCTGTGTACATGGTCAGCAACCATGCGTAGGTAGGTGGTGTGTCATCCACATGAATAGCTGGACCCAAGTTTTCCCAGCCGAGCATTGCTGCCGGCATGCCTTCTTAAAGTGCATCCTGGTGCGGTTTTCCCCAGGTAAGTGACACATGCACCTGGCTATCCATGTGCTGTAAACAAATGTGGTTCATCAGACCAGGCAACCTTCCATTGGTCTGTGGTTCAGTTGTGATTCTCACTTGTCAATTGTGGGCATATTCAGCGGTGGATGGGTCAGCATGGGCACCCTGACTGGTCTGAGGCTACAGAGCCTCTTACGCAACCAACTGCGAGGAACTGTGTTCTCAAACTTTTATCAGATCCATCGGGTTTTGGCTGCACATGACCCTGTCGCCAGTTCACCGCTTTTCCTTGGATCAATTCTTCCTAGGTACTAACTACTGCAGACTGGTAACAGCCCACAAGAGCTGCAGGTTTGGAGATGCTCTGACCCAGTTGTCTAGCTGTGTCAAGGTTGTGAAAATCCTTTCACTTGCCCATTTTTCCTGCTTCTAACACATGAACTTTGAGGACAAAATGTTTACTTGCTGTCACAATATGACAGGTGCCACAATAAGATCATCAGTGTTATTCACCTCACCTGTCAGTGGTCATAATGTCATGGCTGATCTGTTTAATCTTGCAAATGCTGAAAAATTTAATTTCCATTCTCTATTTTTTGAAGGAGAGAACACTAAAACCACAAGGTGTTGCACAAACCCCCTAAGGCGGTGTTCCTGTCTCTAAATTGTATGCGTACAAGTCCAGAATGTACGATAATGTTTATCAATGATCTAGAACTGATTGAGTCATGACCTTCAGTCTTCAAGATCAATCTTTGTTTCCATTTTCTTTGACGTCTCCACCTATTGATGAGTCTTGACAATATATAACCGTCAAGCCACCTTTCCCTAAATGCAGTTGACCAAATAGTTGGTAGTTCTACACAAATGTTCCTCTTTCCACACGTGTGACCAAAGAGTAAAGGTTATATTGTATTGGTCAACATAGTAAGCCTGACTCGGGTCCTCTGTGGTACGTAATGGCTGTGAAAGAGGAATGTACGCTTCACCCAATGACTGATACGGTCATCAATCTCACTGCTGGGGCTGCAGGCAAGTAATATTTTTGTGTAATTACTTAGCACATAGACTTCTGAACATAATTTATTTTGTTGATATTTATTATTTCTACATGTAAGCTGACATTCGTGGAATGTTTCTGTGAGAACGGAACTGATTTTTGTTTTTGTGAAAAGCATACCAAAGCTGTACAAACTGTTTTTTCATATTTTAGAAGTATGAAAAAGTGATTTAAACAATTCCTTACATGACGCAGTCCAGTTTTGTCTTTTAAAAAGTAATTGAATTCACATGAGTTGTGCTTCCAGTGTTTGTCAATGGGCACATGCAGTTCTATCTCTGAGCTAAACTATCCATTTTAGTCTCCCCTTGTGTGTTACAAAGCACTGCAATAGTGAAAGGGACCATTTAAAAAAAATCACTTTTTATATTTTTAAAACATCAAGAAATGCAGTTTGTAGAGTGTTCGAAAGCTGGTCACAGAAAGGGAATGTAATTTCGTTGTTATGTTAATTCTGCAAATGGAACCTTTAAAACATTTTTTCTCATCCTTGTTTTGGGAGGTTTCTATGCTCCTTGACTTTCTGGCTTTCATTATGGTCATCAATCGTCAATACCCACACTTTCTACTCTATTTTGATTAGGATATAGCCACTTAGAGTATGTTGATTTATACAATTGTCATTAAACCACTGACTCAATTGTATTTAAACCACTGACTCAATTGTAATTAAACCACTGACTCAATTGTAATTAAACCACTGACTCAATTGAAGTTGCAGTTTAGTGAATGATGAAGCTGGACAGGATGGCCATTTATCACGACATTCTAACGATGAAAATATAAAGCTGTAGAAAAGCTCTAGGTTGCTGTTGGTTCGATTCATGGTGACCCAGGGAATACCTATCGTATAGGGGGTGTTGCGTGTGTACTCAGCGGTCAGCCCTTTGACACGGTGAAGGTGAAGATGCAGACGTTCCCCAGCTTGTACCGAGGCTTCCTGCAATGTTCCACAAATACGTACCGCCACGAAGGCCTCAGAGGTTTCTACCAGGGCACCGTGCCTGCTCTTCTTGCCAATGCTGCAGAGAACGCTGTGCTCTTTGCCTGCTATGGGACATGCCAGCAACTCACCAGGAGAGTTTTTGGCCTGGAGAATATGTCTGACCTCAGGTTTGCAACAATACATCAGTCTCTTCATCTGTTATTGTTTCTCTACTTTCCCTTGTAGCCCCTGTCGTTGTTTCTAACTTGTGTGTCACAGTGATCTGCAGAACGCCTTGTCCGGATCCTTGGCGTCTGTCTTCTCCTCGGTGGTGTTGTGTCCAACAGAGCTGGTCAAGTGTCGCATGCAGGCCGTTCATGAGATGAGGACGGTGGGGAAGACCTGTCTGTCATCGAACAGGTATCAGAAACCTTCTAGCTGTGGCCTCATGCTGACACTCTGTTCCAAACTCTAATTTCACTCTAAATGCAAACCAACCATGTTACCCTTGGTTTATTCTTAAAAGCGTATTATTAACAGTGTAATTCCTATGTAAGATATGTAATGGAACTCGATTGTGCATTTGACTGAATTCTAACAGCCATCTTCCTGGTGCTCGTTCTAGTTCCACCTGGTCTGTGGTACAGGACATATTGAAGTCAGAGGGACCACAAGGGCTCTTCCAAGGCATGACAAGTACCTGGCTTAGAGAGGTTCCTGGTTATTTCTTCTTCTTTGGGGGATATGAGATCTGTAGAACCATTTTGACAAAGCATGGCCAGTCCAAGGATGACTTGGGTGAGTCTACAACGTATGAGTTCACTGAAGGGATTCATCTTCTACCTAAGCTATTCAGCTAACTCCGGATTAGAGAAGATATCTGCTGTACAGCTTTACAACTAATCTTATGCAGCATGTGTTATCCGTTTCTGTCTTATAGATGCTATCCCACTGTTAATTAGTGGGGGGGTCGGGGGATCCGCCTTCTGGTTGGTAGTGTACCCTATTGATTCAGTCAAATCCAGAATTCAGGTTCTATCAATGTCAGGAAAGCAGGCTGGGTTCCTCAAAATGCTGTTTTGTATCATCAGAACTGAAGGTGAGATCAAATTATTAAAACAAATCTGATTCTACACGTACTGACATTCCTGTCAATCTCAAATGTTGTTTTCTGTCAATTATGATTGAGCAGAATGTGATGTTTGTGTCTAGAGCAGGAGGAGCTATCAATGACATATTGTTACAGTTCAATGTTTCCATATTTCACATATGGGCTGTCATGAATATTTGTGTGGTGCATTGTTTCAGGTGTTCCGGCTCTATATTGCGGTCTTACCCCTACTGTCCTCCGTGCCTTCCCCTCCAACGGAGCACTATTTCTGGCTTATGAGTGGACCAGACGAACCCTTCTCAACCACGCACCAACTTTTTAATTGGTTGAATTCTGATCTTGTTGTGATGTTTTCTATACTAGGTCAGTTGGTCTAATGTCCAGCCAGTGACCTCGATGAGTCAGCGCACAGTCAATGGAATCTACGTGTAACTGGTGGAAATCAGTCTCTGCGTTGTGTCTTGACCTGTTTTAATGATGACTCCAAGGCCAAACGCTTCCTCTGGAACTTGTACTTTTAATGCGTTCTGGTGACATAAAACACATTCTGTAAATACGCAGCACCCACAACACTCCTACATAGATGGGAAATACAGGCAGGCGGACATAACGGTAACAGAAATAAACATACCTGATGAAATGTAATATACCGAGCCATAAACTACTTCAACGGTACATGCTGTCCTATATCTCATTTGCTACAGTATGCTAGCTAGCACAATTGACCGTAATCACGATGACAATATAATTTGATCAAATTTACAGTTAAGTTCATACAGGTTCAAAACATTTCTTATATGGGATTATATTGAACTAGTCCTTTTCCCTTATGATATTAGATGGATATACATTTGCAAATAAAAATTATTCAACCCCCATTGCAAATTGGGTTTTATTGTAAAAATGTAAAGACTTTCAGCTGTTTATGATGAACAAATCAAACAAAAGCAATTGAAATAGCTCAACACAACAAATGCTTCAAGTGGTTTCTCTAAATTCAAATGCAACTGATAGTGACTTCTCCAGTCTTAAAAATGTTCAACCCCTTCATTGCAAGCATCTTTAGTACCTAATAAAGCACCATTTTGCTGTTATGACCTGCTACAAATTAGATGTATAGCCAGACACCAGCCTCTGGCAGCATTCCTGAGGAATCTTAGCCCATTCCTCATTAGCAATGGCCTCCAGATCAGTAATATTATTGGGTTTGTGCAACCGCCTTCTTTAAATCCCTCCAGATATTTTCTAAGGGGTTCAAGTCAGGTGACTCTGATGGCCACTGTAGAATCTTTAAGGACTTTTTCTGCAGCCAAGCTTTGGTGGAATTTGAGGTATGCTTGGGATCATTGTCCTGTTTGAAGATCCAATAACACTGATGCTTCAGCTCACTCCCAGACACCTTGATGTTTTCTCCTAGGATTTCCTGATACTTCAATTAATCCATCTTGCCTTCCACACGCTGCAGGGTTTTTCTGCAAGAGGATGCAATGCAGCCCCAGAGAATCACCGAGCCACCACCATGCTTGACTGGACAGAGTGTTTTTTCAGCGAATGCCTCATTTTTCTTCCTCCAGACAAACTGTAGATCCGAAAAGTTCCAGTTTTGTTTCATCTCTCCACAGAACAGAATCTCCAAAACTGTGGCTACTTGTATGATTTTGAGCATTTGAAGGTGACATATCTTATGCTTCTGTGTCAGTAGTGGTGTACATCTTCTGGCATGGAAACCTTCTACATTTAGTATTTGCCTTACTGTGCTCACTGAAACCTCAGTGTCTATTGCCACCAAGTCTTGCAGCAGGTCTTTTGTAGTCAGTCAAGGGTTTTTCACAGGTAGTGTAACCACCATTACCCTTAACTTTGAACTTGCAAACCATTCTTCCAATGGTGACTCTGGGAACATTCAGTTCCTTTGCTATCTTTATGTATACTGTTCCTTGTTTGCGAAGGGTGAGGATTTCTTCTCTTAACTTTTTGGACCGTTTTTTAACTGTCATCCAGCACGAGCATACCTGGTGCAACTAATTAAGCCCTTAATTTGTTTCATTGGCTGTGCTTGAGACAACACCTGTTTTGCAAATTTGTGCTGTTGTGAGGGATTCTATTTAAAGGGTTGAATAATTTTGAGACTGGAGAAGTCATAATGACTTGCATTTTCATTTAGATTTGTTTTTTTTTCTTTTGTTTGATTTGTTCATTGCAAACAGCTGAAAGTCTGTCTATACACAAACCTGATTTGCAATGGGGGTTGAATAATTTTGATTGCAAGTGTAGACGCTTTCTAATTTAATTACACAATGATATACCTCCTTCATAGATGGGCAGAACAGAGACTATATGTAGACTTTTCTAATTCTACCAAGCATCCAAAGCTATTTCTCCCTCATCAGACAGTGGTTCGCACATTATTTTAGCTGACATTGTAGACAGGACATACCTTCATTTATTCTAAGTTCACATTAACTGTCCAGGTTTGAACATTGGGAGAGAATCAAAACCAAATTTCTGGATAGCTAAATTAATCTTCCACTGTAGTGGGAAAGCAAGAATAATTAATTGTTCAGTGTGTTTGTTTCACTAAGTAGCTAGAGTTTTGTTGAGCATAACGATCTGTTTTGAGTTATAGATGTAGAGCACAAAGGTTCCAGCAGAGGGAGCTGTATCTCCATCTCTCTGTCTTTTCGTCTTTTCCCTGTGTAGAGGTTTTACTGCTCTGGTGGAAAACAAAATTTTACTGTGTGTGGACTTCTGGACTTTAGGATAGCACTCTGGATTAGGGTTCAGGTTTGTTTTAAAAGACTTCAAGGGCCGGTTTCACAGACAGAGATTAAGCCTAGTCCTGGACCAAATAATCAAGTTGAATGGAAATCCCATTGATCTTGCTTTTTTAGTTATAGACTAGTCTTAATCCTTGTCCATGAAAATGGCCCTAAATGTAGTCCTTTTTCTACCAGGCATGTTGACTGAGAAAATATTCTGCAGCTAAACCCTGTGGAAAAGTTACGCGCGCGTATGTGCAGGATTAGTGGTTACAAACTAGAGATGTCTGGCTTTCTGCTTGACAAAAGTATATCAAGCAAATGTGTCGGTGGGTGGGAGGTTGTATGTGAGTGCCCATATGGGGATTGACATTTATCCAATCAAACAACAACAAGCTTTTATTTTACATTTTTTATTGAGCATGAAAACAATTAAGTCAGGCACAATTTTACAGACATAGCAAGATACACAATAACCCTCCCAGCTTTTCACCTCCCCCTCACACAGTTTCCACTGAACAGAACATCCCTTGCCGGTCCACACCCACACCCCACACCAATTGCCCCACAAAACCCAGCATCTCAACAAGCCCATTTTTTAATTTTATTTTTTATTTGAGGGGATATTTTTATTATTTTTGATTGACTGGACAGGAGGAAGCAGAAACCAGGGAGACAGGTAGGGGGAGACAGAGAGTCTGTTGCCCAGACCAACACCAACCCATGTTTTTCTATGCAGTTCTCATACTGGTCATCACCTAAAACAAACCACCATCAAATGGCGCTGATATGTTTGGGTAAAAGGTTCTCAAAATTGCAAGCCTATTCGCTACTGTTAGGGTAAATGCTTAGCATTTCAATGCTAGTTGTTTTAGGTGGCATAGGGCAGCATTGACTGGCCCATTGTGTTTGTTGCACTTCACCTCTGAGAAGCTCCAATTTTTACATGGCAGCAGATCAATTAAATAAAGTCAGCTGTGGATGTTACCCCCTTATTATGTGCCCTGTTTTCTTATCTGGATAGAACTTTAGTGACTCTTTAATTGATTCAGTGAGACTAGTTATTGAGGTCTGTCGCAATATGCAATAAATCAATTAATCGCATGATAAATAAGATTCAGCTCAATAATTTTTATGGTCACAATTTCCTTTTGCATGCTTGTTTGTTTTCCTCTCCCTCTCTCCCTCTCTCCCTCTCTCCCTCTCTCTCTCC
>JACXGM010000396.1:0-22905 GCA_016801145.1 Umbra pygmaea | reverse complement strand
GTGTTCCACCACTAAGATTGCTTTCTAGGGGTCATTTCTCTCATGCAGGGCCTTACATAACTGTTCATCTTTTTTTTGCAATCTGGACTACAACTGATTTTTGGTGCCTCTTTGCAAATTGCTTGAACTAAGGTGAATTGTGGCCCATTGTCAGTGATGATATTCTCGGGCTGGCCTTGCCTCGCAACCTGTGTTTGCAGAGCTACACAGAGCTACAGTCTCTTTAGATAAATGAGGGAGCACGTAAGTTTAACAAAAGTTCTGAGTAGTGATAAAAAATGAGATCATAGTATTTTTGTCAGTGGCTGAATATGTCCATCGGGGCAAAGGCACAGTTTGGATGAAATGATTTCCCTTTGCTGTTCATGTGTGCACTGTTGGAGGTAATACAACTGCTGCCACGTTATTCTCTTCCTGATTATTTGGCTGGAAGGTATGTGTAAGCATCTCTGAGCTTATGTTTTTAGGATAATGACCTTCTGACTCCTGAACGAAATGCCATTTTGCACGCTGATATTGTCTTAAACAACTCAGTGATCTCTGAATTTTCTAGGTGTCTCCACTCTTAGGTCCAGGCAGCCTATGAGAAACATAGTGACTATAGTTCCAAATCCTTGCCTGTGTGTTGCCTGATCTGGTCTGATTTTTCAGGCTGTAGTTACCAAAGTGCATGGCATTGGTCTGGTGCTGCCTTGGCGCATTAAGGTGAGGTTTGCTGCAGGCACGTGTAAAGCTTGGGCTACACCTGGCCAGAGCACATGCTTATTTTGTTGGTGTGAATTTGATGTGGTTGTTATTCAGCAAGTTGTAGTTATAAATCCTTGAAAATTGCTTAATTTCCCTGCTCGTAGCCACGACTTCAGTGGCATAGTACAGTCGTGGTCAAATGTTTTGAGAATGGCACAAATACAAATTTTCACAAAGTCTGTTGATGATTGCAATTTGCATATACCGTACTCCAGAATGTCATGAAGAGTGATCAGATGAATTGCAAAGTCCCTCTGCCATGAAAATGAACTTAGTCCCCAAAAAAACATTCCCACTGCAAATCAGCCCTGCCACAAAAAGACCAGCTGCCATCATGTCAGTGATTGTCTCGTTAACACAGGTGAGACTGTTGACAAGGACAAGGCTGGAGATCAATCTGTCATGCTTATTGATTTAGAATATCAGATTGGGCGCTTGAAAAGGAGGGTGGTGCTTGAAATCATTGTTATTTCTCTGTCAACCATGGTTACCTGCAAGGAAAACACATGCAGTCATCATTGCCTTGCACAAAAAGGGCTTCACAGGAAAGAACATTGCTGCTAGTAAGATTGCACCTACATCAACCATTGAAATCAATAGTTTATTGGATCATCAAGAACTTAAAAAAGAGAGGTGCAATTGTTGTGAAAAAGGGCACCCAAGAAAGTCCAGCAAGCGCCAGGACTATCTCCTTTTTTTTGATTCAGCTGCAGGATCAGGGCACCACCAGTGCAGAGCTTGCTCAGGAAAGGCAACAGGCAGGTGTGAGTGCATCTGCATGCACAGTGACTGCATGCACAGTGAGGCAAAGACTTTTGGAGGAAGGCCTGTCAAGAAGGGCAGCAAAGAAGCCACTTCTCTCCAGGAAAAACATCAGGGACAGACTGATATTTTGCAAAAGGTACAGGGATTGGACTGCTGATGTGTGGGATATAGTAATTTTCTCTGATTAATGCCCTTTCCGATTGTTTGGACCATCCAGAAAACACCTTGTCTCGAGAAGACAAGGTGAGTGCTACCATCAGTCCTGTGTCATGCCAACAGTAAAGCATGATGGAGCACTTTGCCATAAGGGGAAAAACTAAGTGGCTAGGGGAACAAAACATCAACATTTTGGGTCCATGGCCAGGAAACTTCCCAGACCTTAATTCCATTGAGAACTCATGGTTGATCTTTAAAGAGGCAGGTGAACATACAAAAATACACAAATTCTGGACAAACTCCAAGCATTAAAGCATTACTCTTGCCAAAATGCAATCTAATGTCTTTTTTTATGTACACGAGTCAAACTTTAGTTTTCAGAGACATTTCTGCATCAAAAACACCATCTGGAAAAACGTGGAAAGTATTAACATCACTTCACTTTGTCCATCTTTTGTTGTTACACCCTTATTCCGAAGTGGATTAAATTAATTATTTCCCTCAATATTCTACAAACAATACCCCATCATGACAATGTGAAAGAAGTGTATTTTTAGTCTTAGAAAATGTATTAACAAAAAAATGAAAAAAGTACATGTACATAAGTATTCACAGCCTTTTCCCTGACACTCAAAATTGAGCTCAGGTGTATCCAGCTTCCACTTATAATCCTTGATGTTTTCACAACCTGGATGGAGTCAACCTGTGCTAAATTCAGTTGATTGGTCATGATTTGAAAAGGCACACCTGTCTATATAAGGTCACACATTTAAAGGAAAATTCAGGTGCAAAATGAACCTAGGCATTAATAACACATTGTTACTGAGTCGACCGTTCTCTGGGATATGTTTTCATGCTAATAGAATGTGCCCAGTTGTAGTGGGAGCTGATAATTACCTTATAACGTCAGTTGTGAGGGCATGGATGGAGTAAAAATAAATCACTAATTTATACCACTAACAAGGCTCAAAATAGCGCCACACTTCCATGGTTGCATAATAAGGGCCCCTACATGCAAACTGAAGCATTGAGCACTTTGTAAGTGTACAGACATTTTATTAAAAAGATAGTACCGTTCCTTTAAAAGACAGTGACGTTAGCGTATGCAGCCGGGCGCCATCTTCGGAAAACAGACTCGACCATTCGAACAACGAACGTTGTGCTACGTGCGCTGAACTGTGATTTGGAATCTCCCATGGCAAGAAGTTTTTTGGTCATTCATGCAGATCAATTAACAAGACTTACAGCTGGTTATGCAAACTAAAATCAAACACAATTTGCTCACAGTTCAGCTCATGTAGCACGGCGGTCATGATTCGACTGTTCGAGTGTGTTTTCACAACCTGATTAAAACCCACTTGTGGTAAATTCAGTTGATTGAACATGATTTGGAAAGGCACACCTGTCTATATATGGTCCCACAGTTAACAATGCATGTCAAGAGCACAAACCAAGCCATGAGGTCCAAGAAATTGTCTAGACCCCCGAGACAGGATTGTATCGAGGCACAGATCTGGGGAAGGGTACAGAAAAACATCTGCAGCATTGAAGGTTAAAATGAGCCCAGTGGCCTCCATCATCCGTAAATAGAAGAAGTTTGGAACCACCAGCACTCTTCCTAGAGCTGGACACCCAGCCAAACTGGGAAATCGGATTAGAAGGACCTTAGTCAGGGAGGTGACCAAGAACCAGATGGTCACTGACAGCTCCAGCGTTTCACTGTGGAGGGAGGATAACCTTCAGGAGAACAACATTCTCTGCAGCACTCCACCAATCAGGCCCGTATGGTAAAGTGGCCAGACGGAAGCCACTCCTCAGTACATGAGAGCATGCTTGCAATTTGCCAAAAGGCACCTGAAGGACCATGAGAAACAAAATTCTCTGGTCTGATAAAACAAGGATTGAACTCAACGTGATCTCTCAGAAATCTGTGATACTACCACGGATACTGAAGTTCAAACTCAATTCCACGGAATTGCAGAAAATTCTGTAAAATGAACATGGATCAAAATCTGTGGCAGTTTCACGGAAAAGTCAGCGATTGGCGCACAGTGAGACCTTGCTGTTGACTCGATGTAAGCCTTTCCCAAACCCCTAACCTTAACCACTCAGAATCCTTGCTGTTCATTTGATGTAAGCCTTTCCCAAACCCCTAACCTAACCTTAACCACTCAGAAACCTTGCTGTTATTTCAATGTAAGCCTTTCCCAAACCCCTGACCTAACCTTAACCACTCAGAAATCTTGCTTTTAACTCGATGTAATTTGTATTATGTCGTAATGTATTGTTTGTAACCATGGTGATAGTGAGTAAAAAAATGACAAAAAAGCACATTTGCAACACGTCTGCATCGCGCTGGTATCGAAAACAGAAGTATGCAAAGTGTCCGCATGGAATCGAACTTTGGTATGTGAGTCGCATGTTTAAACGCCCACCCACCGTCCCCAACCTGCGAAATCTACCCTATTTACACTCTGCTACGTCATGCTACGATTCCGTAAAACTGCCACGGAGTTAGAAGTTAAGGATCCATGATTATTCCACAGAATATTCAGCCATTCCGTGAAACTGCCACAGATTTTGATCCATGTTCATTTTACAGAATTTTCTGCAATTCCGTGGAACTGTCACAGATTCTTATGTTCATACTCTGTGGCAATTTCACAGATTTCTAAGAGATCAGGCTGATTGAACTCTATGACCTTAATGGCAAGCATCACGTCTGGAGGAAACCAGGCACCGCTCATCACCTGGCCAATACCATCCCTACAGTAAAGCATGGTGGTGGCAGCATCATGCTGTGGGCATGTTTTTTAGCGGCAGGACCTGGGAGACTAGTCAGGATCAAGGGAAAGATAAATGCAGCAATGTACAAAGACATGCTGCCCATAAATAGGTATGCCAAGCTTAGTGCATCATACTCAAAAAGAGTTGAGGCTGTGATTGCTGCCAAAGGTGCTTCAACAAAGTATTGAGCAGAGGCTGTAAATACTTATGTACATGTGATTTTTTGTTTTTTATTTTTTATATATTTGCTAATATTTCAAACACACTTCTTTCACATTGTCATTATGGGGTATTGTTTGTAGAATTTTGAGGAAAATTATAAATTTCATCCATTTCTGAATAAGAGTGTAGCAAAATATGGAAAAAGTGAAGTGCTGTGAATTCTTTCCGGATGCACTGTAGCTTCTTCAGGCTGCAGCTTAACTAACTGGCAGTGTTCTATAATATTCAGTGACTCCATATTGTGGTGGCATTGTTTTTCCTCATCTGTTTCATCACAGCCTATCATCAGGGTATCATCAGTGATTGGTTCACTGCCCTGGGGACTAGCCAGTAACTCATGTTGCTTGTGTTCATATGCCACTGACATGCCAAACAAGAGCTTGAGACAGCATTTGATTATTTCTTCACTCAGCTTATATTGCCAATATACACTTACCTAAAGGATTATTAGGAACACCATACTAATACTGTGTATGACCCCCTTGTCGCCTTCCGAACTGCCTTATTCTACTTGGCATTGATTCAACAAGGTGCTGAAAGCATTCTTTAGAAATGTTGGCCCATGTTGATAGGATAGCATCTCGCAGTTGATGGAGATTTGTGGGATGCACATCCAGGGCACGAAGCTCCTGTTCCACCACATCCCAAAGATGCTCTATTGGGTTGAGTTCTGGTGACTGTGGGGGCCATTTTAGTACAGTGAACTCATTGTCATGTTCAAGAAACCAATTTGAAATGATTCAAGCTTTGTGACATGGTGCATTATCCTGCTGGACATAAAGGGATGGACGTGGTCAGAAACAATGCTCAGGTAGGCTGTGGCATTTAAACAATGCCCATTTGGAACTAAGGGGCCTAAAGTGTGCCAACAAAACATTCCCCACATCATTACACAACCATCACCAGCCTGCACAGTGGTAACAAGGCATAATGGATCCATGTTCTCATTCTGTTTACGCGAAATTCTGACTCTACCATCTGAATGTTTCAACAGAAATCGAGACTCATCAGACCAGGCAACATTTTTCCAGTCTTCAACTGTCGAATTTCGGTGAGCTCTTGCAAATTTTTGCGTCTTTTTCCTATTTGTAGTGGAGATGAGTGGTACCTGGTGGGGTCTTCTGCTGTTGTAGCCCATCTGCCTCAAAGGTTGTGCATGCTGTGGCTTCACAAATGCTTTGCTGCATACCTCGGTTGTAACAAGTGACTATTTCAGTCAAAGTTGCTCTTTTATCAGCTTGAAGCAGTTGGCCCATTCTCCTCTGACCTCTAGCATCAACAAGGCATTTTCGCCCACAGGACTACCGCATACTGGATGTTTTTCCCTTTTCACACCATTTTTTGTAAACCCTAGAAATGGTTGTGTAAGTGAAAATCCCAGTAACTGAGCAGATTACTCAGACCGGCCCGACTGGCACCAACAACCATGCCACGCTCAAAATTGCTTAAAAAACTTTTTTTCCCATTCTGACATTCAGTTTGGAGTTCAGGAGATTGTCTTGACCAGGACCACACCCCTAAATGCATTGAAGCAACTGCCATGTGATTGGTTGAGTAGATAATTGCATTAATGAGAACTTGACCGGGTGTTCCTAATAATCCTTTAGGTGAGTGTATTTTATTGTCTACCAACTTCAAACTTCTTTACTATGACAGTATTGCTTTATACAGTTCTGGAGGAAATTAAGAGACCACGGCAAAAATATGAGTATATCTGGTTTTACTATTTATAGGTAAGTGTTTGGGTAAAATTAGCATTTTTGTTTTATTACATGAACTACTGACAAAATGTCTCCCAAATTAATTTTTCATTCAGCACATTTATTTGCTTAAAGTTACAACTCGTCAAAATAACACAAAATACGCAGTGTTGTTAGACCTCGAATAATGCAAAGAAAACAAGTAAATATAAATTTTTAACAATACTAATATGGTAGCTTTGGAAGAGTTCAGAAAATTATATTTGGTGGAATAATAGTAATTGTGCTATAATAATAATAATAAATGCTTTCATAAATCTTGGCATCCACCAGTCTTTTACATTGATGAAAAAAATTCAAGCAGCTCAGATTTGTTCGATGGCTTGTGACCACAAATCTTCCCCATGATCACATTCCAGAGGTTTTTTAAATGCGGTTGTTTTAACAAACGTTTGCAGTGGTCTCTTCATTTTCATACCTCCAGTCACCCTGATCATTCGCTTCTCCAGCCCAGTGTGAACATGTTCCTGTCATTTGGTTCAGTCATATCGCCAAGCAACCTTGTTTTTGACCTTGGGCCTTCAAAGTCAATGTGAGTGCAACAGGAGCACTGGGGGGAGCACAGTAACCAGTGATGCTCTAGTCCAGTTCAAAGTGTACTTATTTTGGAATTAATTTAAACCTGACAAAAAAACCTACAAAACTATATTTTCAGGCTAGTAAGTATTAGGAAATTGCATATTGGATCCAGGGGTTGAAAACATAAACTTTGACATTTAACAAAATTTAATAGCAAACAATGCATATTATGGACAAAGTAATAATGTGTATTTTTGGATATTGGTTATGTTGTCCCTGTATTATTCCTGTGTTAAAGGTTACATGTGTAATAGTTCTGAGGATCTATTGACAGAAATGCAATATAAGATCCATAAGTATGTTTTCAGTGGTGTGTACATAACCGCGGGCACCCCCTTATATGGAGGTCCTGTATTTTGTCGTCATGAATCTACTGTAGCCCTCAGCGAACAAACAGCGCTACAGAGCGCGTTTCGTCACAACCTTGAAAGAGAAGCAGCCGAAAAAGAAGCAGCAGCAGAAGTTGTACGTTGCTAACTATTAGGTAATAGTAGAAGCTCTCCTTTATTAAAAGTGGAATTTTGGACGATTGGAAAGCTATATTGAGGGAAAAAAAATTCAAAGCCATGCAGAAGTTGCCTGTTTTCTGCTGGACAGGTAAGGTATTCCAACTTTAGCAATGCAATTGAAAACTGTTGTTTAACAATGTTAGCCTTCCCTTACCAAAAAAAAGTATACTTCAAGGTTATTTTATTAAGTAAACTTTAGTAAAGTTCAAGTATATTTTCCAAGTATACTTTACATAGTAAGTATACTAATATCATTGCACTAGTGGTATACTTATAAGTGTACTACCTCATTGCTTCTTGGGACTAAATTGGGACACATTTTAGTATATAAAAGTATACTATTATGTATACTTTAAGTGTAAAAATAGTAAAGTTTGAGTACACAAATGATTTATATTTAACTTTCATTTTATACTGCAAATATACTACTAGTGAACTTATAGATATACTGCTAGTTTACTAGTTATATACTTTAATTTAAAATGTTATATATTTAATTTACCTCTATTTAAACAGGCAAGCTGACTTACAATTTCTTATTTAATTTCTAAATTACAGCAATGACCTAGGAACAATTAATTACCCAAAGACACATCAACATTTTTACCTGAGACGGGAATCAAACTGGCAACCTTGGGAATCGAACTGGCAACCTTGTGACTACAAGCCTGCCTCTCTATCCACTGAGACATCTGCGCCAAAAAATTCTAGCTTTTTTAGGTTTAGTAGTTTTTATACTGCAAGTATACTTGCACGCTTTTTTAAAGTGTACTTAACATCATACTTATAGTTTATTGGTTATATAAAGAAAGAAGTTTTTCTTTAATATAAAACCACATATATATATATATATATATACAGTGCCTTGCGAAAGTATTCGGCCCCCTTGAACTTTTTGATCTTTTGCCACATTTCAGGCTTCAAACATAAAGATATGAAACTGTAATTTTTCATGAAGAATCAACAACAAGTGGGACACAATCAAGAAGTGGAACGAAATTTATTGGATATTTCAAACTTTTTTAACAAATAAAAAACTAAAAAATTGGGCGTGCAAAATGATTCAGCCCCCTTAAGTTAATACTTTGTAGCGCCACCTTTTGCTGCGATTACAGCTGTAAGTCGCTTGGGGTATGTCTCTATCCGTTTTGCACATTCAGAGATTTAAATTTAGACTTAAAGCATACTCTCGTATTCCTAGTTTTAAATAAATATACTAATAGTACACTTGAATAAACTTCTTTTTCGTAAGGGTTGTAGAAGCTAGCCATAGTCACCGTGACTTTTACACCCTTTTCAGTGGTGTAAAATATATAGTTGGATTGTTGCATATAAGTTAGTTCTTCTCCCTCGCTATCTTATGGCTTTTGCTATGTGGGAGAAATTAGATGGTTACATGTTCGTAATCAGCTGATTAGTACTATTGACTGCAAAACAATAGCCTACAGCATAACAGCTCATATTAGCCAGCAAAACCTTTACTACGGTGTTAGAAAAAATATTTAGGTGGATTGTTTCATGTGTTTCTTCTCCCTCCACCATGGGCTGGTTACGTTCGTGAGACAAATGAATGGAACGTTACATAGGGCAGCTTTAATGGTTTCGATTTGGTTATAAGTGAAAGAATTCGATTGTAATGGAAGAGGGAGGTAATTAGGTCACCATGTATATTAGGTCCAGAGTGGAAGTTTAGTCAGGACGTTTGGGTAAACCATAGAAATGGTATAAATAGAAATGCCAATTCAATGTAGCAGAATGGTCAGAGCGGGAGCCATTTTGTTTTTTACCATTCCAGTGCAAAGCTCTAAAGGCCTACTTCCGCATTAAATGACTCACTAGTTAGTTTTGCAGCAGCAAGATTGTAGTCAGCTGCGCTAACATAACTCCATGGCCTGACAGTGGATGGGGGTGTATGCACCATTCAGATGGTTGCAATCAGCTATTATATCAAAGAAGAAGATCACCGTGGCCTGCCTTGTTGTGAAGAGTATTTGGAGAGTGCTGGATTTAATTGTGTTATAATTCTATTGGTAAGTCATCAAAATATATTTAATATATGCTAATATTACAAACTACAGTTAGGTATGTTCTATAACTTGTTCTGAGAGCTAGACAAGATCAAAATAATCTTGGCTGATAGCTAGCTAAATACCACTTTCAGTTTATCAGGTAAAAGGAGTGCATATCTTAACAGTGACCTATACAACAAATAGAAAGAGTAAAGAAAATATCAACCATGGTCACCAGTAAGATATGAACTCCATTTAACTGATCATTTTGTCTTAATTAGGGACTTCTCAAAACTTGAGAACTCAACAAGTAACTGAAAATTAATCGTAAAAGTAATTTTACCCAACACAGCTAATCATCACTGGCAAAATAAGTCTAGCAGCCCGCCTAATGTGAGTGATAATTAGGTTGTATAATCTCACCTTGCTGTGAGATTACGTTGCTGAAGACGCTGCTAAATTCAAGGTGAAGTACCATTTCTAAGAAATGTGTTATTCAAAATGGTACAAGAAAGAGTGGTAATAAAGGCAGAAAGTGACGTTGCATTTCTGTTTCTGAGAAAAACATGCTGTTAGACTTTCCGGTCACACTTTATTTGGAGAGTCTGACATTCCATCTGTATGTGCTCTACAGATAGTTTGTTGATGATATGACTATCAACAAACTATCAACAAACCATCTGTTGATAAGCAACTAATTGTGTATTTTAAGGGTAGGGGTAAGTTTAGGATATGTTTTAGGGTAATGGTTAAGGTTAGGTTTAACATAAGGGGAATGGTTAAGGTTAGGGTTAGTAGATAGTTTGTTAAAATGTTGTTGACAGTATGCAGATAATATGTAGAGCATCTAGATATGGACTCTCAAAATAAAGTGTTACCGACTTTCTTTTTTATGTGGAGGAGTCTCATCAAAAATGTTGATTTACTGAGGTACTACAATGTGTGCCACAAGAGAATGTGGGAAAGACAAGCCATACCGTAGTGTCACTCACATTTCTGAATTGTAGTGAACTGTCAGTCAGCAGTGCATGAAAATGTGAAATAACAATTGGCAAAAAAACTGAACAAGCAGTTTATTATATTCAAAGAAAATGGAGAATCACTTGTGAGCAGAGACAGCCATGAATCTGGGGTTTCTGAGAAAGTTTTGATATCCCAACATTGACAGACACAAGCTCATTCCAACAGAAGTACAAAATTGGTTCAGACAGTAGGGATACTGAAAGAAATCAGACTGCATGTTGACACCAAGGTGAAACTATTTACCCAACCTTCCAGATAAATACCATTTAACCTTAGGGAGAAAGTAATAATAATGGAGAAACCTCATTCAAGGCCTGACTCTGGACCTAGTAAATGTGTGTCTGAGTCCCCAGGGACAAGAATGGCAAGCATTGCCTAAGAGAAACACAGCAGTTTTTTTAAATCCCAGCAAAAGTATGTGTGAGGTGTGTACATGTTTTACTAGGCATTCACCAGAATAGCTGCATATGCCTGATTTGTACTGTACATACTGTAACTAATCTATACAGTACTGTCGCACACATTAAACACTTGTGTCGATGCTGAACATAAAGAATAGCAATTCTGGGGATTGGGGAGAGATTAAATCAATATCCAGGAACTTCCAGGCAGAAATTATTTAAGTAGTAATAGAAATAATTAGACAGTGTCCCAATAAAAAAATAACATGCATGTAAAATGAGATTGTCAAGTTGTGTTAGTCGTATCAGGGTTACTGTACAGGGATTTATTCAAGGCTTTCCCTAGAGTTTTCAGCCAGCCACAGCAGGATGTATGTGGCCAAAAGTCAGAGCCATGTTTTAGTGGCAGTGTACAACGACATATGTCTGCTGCAGCTCTGGAGAAATGAGCGAATTATGCAGTGTATTACATAAGCTGGATGTCATGTTCATTCTTCACGTTGAAGGGAGAAGGCCTCCCCCCCCCCCACAAAGATAGGGTGAGGTTAATAGAGCCCGAAAGCTGTAGTAAGATTATATGTGGAGAGGAGAAATTGACAGGATTTACACTTGTCACTCAACAATGACGGAATTTTTGAAAGCTGACAGAAAACCATATGGATTTGTGTACAATGTTTCGGTTTGTTTTAAAAAGCCATCCCTGATGTATTACTTAATCTTAGAGTGAAATTGTTCATTATTACTTGAGAATCAAATTCATAATGGTGGGACACATCTGTTTGCTCCTCGTGGCCCAAGGCTTTACCTAATGCATGAAATGTCCTCTTTAAACCCAGGCCGTAGACTATGACCACGTCTGCTAATGGGCATCGTTATCACCTCTGCTGCAAATGTCTCCCCCTCCTTTGTTCCACTGTACAAACTGTTTGCGGTTTTCAACCACAGAGATTTTGTCAGTACAAATGTAATCTCTTCCACAATAGAAATCTGTAAATTAATATTTTATGTAGCAGGGAATAATGTCTCTTTGATACACATTAAATAGGTCTTTCTCACCTGTTAAAAAGATGGCTGCTTTATGTTAGAACCAAGGTTCATGAATATGAAGCCGGTGATATTCTCTGCTCTTTCTGTAGGAGACCACACTATTCGTCAGACAGGGTTTTCTAGATCCATTTGCATTGAGTGATTGTGTGATTGGAAATCATTGTAATGTTGCCCTCGTAGCTCAATGTAGCAGCAGTAAATATTGCAAAACTTCTCTGCATGCTGACTGACATTGATGGCATTGTTTCCATTTTGTGATAAGAACAATACAACATATAAAATCATGGTCTGAGACGCTCAAAATCCACAGTTTATGATGCCATAATCCATCACGGCTGCATATTAATGTTTGTATTTGAGAGGGGAAACGAGCTGAGACGGAAATACATCAACCTCAGCCTTGATTTGCTCAGATGATGATTTGACAAGGCTTTTCCCCCACTGCAAGATTTGTGTTTGTGAAAACTGTTTTACTGCAACACCAGGAGAAAATGGGTTCCCTCTCTTAACGTGAAATGCAAGATAGTCTATCTGTACTGTAATTCACAGACAATAAAAATGTGTAGTGTGTTATTCCTTTTGGTACAGACTTTGATGTTGTACTACAACACCTTAAGATGTCATCTGCAGCTTGTGTGCTTGAGCATGTCTCCAGATAAGGGTCAAAGTGTACCTTTTGATCAATCAGAAACCAACAGTGTTTGAGTCATTCACCTTTCCTAATTGATTTATGGTAATCTTACTTTAGCGTTCAAAATGTCTGATGATGGTTTTTTTTAATCCGTATTATGCATCCAAACATCTGTGCATCTAATCAGGGAAGAGGAAAGGATTTGAACTTTTTCCGATATTTCTTGTTGTCTAAGGAAGCCAGAGTTAGGGGTGCTGGGGTTGAGTATAATATTGGAACTCCTAGGGAGAGATTGGAATTTTACCTGATGACACACATCATCAGGGGCAAATGGGGCAAGGATATGGCTGCTAGTAAGATTGCACCTAAATCAATTTTTTGTCGGATCATCAAGAACTTCAAGGAGAGAGGTAAATTTGTTGTGAAGAAGGCGTCAGGGATCCCAAGAGAGTGCAAAAGCGCCAGGACTGTCTACTAAAGTTGATTCAGTTGCGGGATCGGGGTACCACCAGTGCAGAGCTTGCTCAGGAATTGCCACATAAGTGTGTAAATAGATGGTTATTTACAGCTTAACAGGATCTTTGTTGAAAAGATGGTTTCAGGAGTCAGGTTGTGGTTTACAATAGAATGCTTTTAAAACGTAACATCTTGCTTTGGAACAGGGACATCTCATAACAAGGAACCAGTAGACAGGCTTGGTTTATATAGCCTTAGCGTTCTTCACATACCTTCTAGAAGAAGACCCTTATCTCCTCAGACCCGTGACTGTCTCACATGAGCATAAACAGCAGGTCACCTTAACTCAGGTCTAGCATCTTATCAAATGGCCTTGCTAGTTGTTATTCTCAAATAACTCAGTAACTCTTATCTGTCTAGTGTCCTGTCAGTAATATGTATGAATGGCATCCACACAGTAAAAACTTTGGTGTTAAATCAACACCCTAAGTGTTAAATTAACACTCTTCAGTGTGTATAAAGGTCCACTGGACCTATATAAACACTGAGAGTGTCAATTTAACACTGACGTTTTTACTGAGCACTATGTATTAGATCTGTAATGGTATTACAGTCTAATATGCAATAGATAATACACTTATAAGCAGTCTAATATATAACAGAGTTATAAGCTATAAGTCATAACCTATAAGCCTTAAGCTTATTCTGATGTTATAATATAAGAACAGTACTTTGAAGGGCCTTCTTTCCTAGCCACACGCTTGGCCTTGAATCTGTCTCCCTGTCTGCACTCAGACAGCCTAACAGGCCTTAGAATCCTCCAACATGCCTCACATCCTAGGAGTATAAGACTCTCATCTAGTTATACCATTCTAAATTGTTTAAACTGTATTTAAAGATGATAATATAGAATCTCATTCTCAACACATGAATGCATCTGCACGCACAGTGAGGCGAAGACTTTTGGAAGAAGGCCTGGTGTCAAGAAGGGCAGCAAAGAAGCCACTTTTCTTTAGGAAAAACATCAGGGACAGACTGATATTCTGGAAAAGGTACAGGGATTGGACTGCTGAGGACTGGGGTAAAGTCATTTTCACTGATGAATCCCCTTTTTGATTTTTTGGGCTATCCGGAAAACACCTCTTAACAACGCCCACAATATAATACACATAATCAACAAGACTTTTAATTAAGCCATCAATAAAGCCATGAATTATACCTGTTATTTATGGGGAAACACCCTAATTGAGCCACACAATTTTATAAAAATTATAAATGAGACTTTTAATTGTCAATTATACCCAGTGATGGGAATAACGGCGTTATAAATAAACGGCGCTACTAACGGCGTTAGTTTTTTCAGTAACGAGTAATCAAACGAATTACTGTTTTCCCCGTTACAATGCCGTTACCGTTACTGACAAAATAAAATGTGGCGTTACTTTAATTAAGCTCAATGAAGCGCTAGCTAGCTTCCTTTCTGCAGGACCTGCAAAGTTTTTTTCTCTGGTGTGTGTGTGTGTGTGTGTCAGGGGGGTGGTAGACAACCACAACTGATGATGATTGGCTTAGAGTACATTTCCATCGTTTGCCAACCAACCAGAGGCAGAGTAGGGCGGGTGTTCACTGTTCAGTTCACACACGCACAGACAGTCGCACACACCAACGGCCAGGAGTCAGAGCGATGGAAAGTCAAACGAGTTCAAAGGTAGCTTTCGCGAACTGTAAGTATAATAAGCACTACTTTTCCCTCGTTGAGTTAAAAGGCAAGAATGTTTATGTAACATGCAACTTATGCACAGGAAGAAAGACACTCCACGTCGGTGGCAAGTAATTCAAATCTAATGAAACACCACATCGTCACATGCCGCCACAAACTAGTGGCCAAGAATGCAGCTGATAACGTGAGCTCCGCTACAAAAGGAGATTGAGCTACGACATCAAAGACACTTAAACTAGATTTTTATCCAACACCGCAAACTCTTATAACTCAGACTAATATTTGATTCTAAAAAAATACCTGTAGAAAGGTGCTACCAGGACTCAAGTTTTTGTTTGAGGTGCTCTTTTGGATGGGAATCATAAATATCAAAACATCAGGGAATTCCAAGGCGCTCTCCTAATTTAAAAATCCTTTATTATATGGCTAGGTCATCAAGAACCTTCAAAAAGGAAACACTCCAACGCGTTTCGGCAAACAAGCCTTCTTCAGGGAGTCAACTGATTCAAAAAAGGCAAAGACTTTGGAGTTCCCTGATGTTTTAATATTTGATTCTATTTAGTGTCCATTTCATTCATTTAACATATTTCATATTGGGGGTTATTGTTATTTGTTATTTGACATACTTGATTTTTTAAAGTAACACAATAGTTACTTTCCCTGGTAAATAGTTACTTTTAAAATGATGTAACTCAGTTACTAACTCAGTTACTCTTTGTGAGAAGTAACTAGTAACTAAAACTAATTACTATACCTGTTACTCCTAGGAAACATCCTAATTGAAGTTCTTAGTTTAAGCCTTTTGGACTCTCTGTGCCTAATGTATGAATATAGTATGCCTTCCCTTTGTAATAATAATTTTTCCCTGTCACCTCTTTTCATCAGTTGTACTAATTCTAAATCCTGGAAACGCAATTGACACACATCATGTCCAGCTGTAATAAAATGTTTAGCTACCGGGGACTTCTCATCATGTACTCTAATGTTGCTCTTATGTTCAGTTATACAGATTTTTTACTCCCTTTTAGTCTTTCCAACATAACATAAGCTGCATGGGCACTTTAATAAATAGACTACAAACTTGGATTTACAAGTAATCCTGCCCCTCACTTTTATTTTCTTACCATTGTGAGGATGACTCCTGTGCCACCACCTCCTGTAAATACAGCCGTATGCAAACGTTTAGGCACCCCTGACAATTTCCATGATATTCATTTATAAATAATTGGGTTTTGGGATCAGCAGATTCATTTTGATCTATCAAATAACTAAAAGACACAGTAATATTTCAGTAGTGAAATTAGGTTTTTGGATGGACAGAAAATGTGCAATATGCATCAAAACAAAATTATACACGTGCATAAAATTGGGCACCCCAACAGAAATATCACAGCAATATTTAGTTGAGCCTCCTTTAGCAGAAATAACAGCCTCCAGATGATTCCAATAGCCTGTAATGAGTGTCTGGATGAAGGAATTTTGGACCATTCCTCCTTGCAAAACCTCTCCAGTTCAGTTAGATTTTAGGTTGCTGAGCATGGACAGCCTGCTTCAAATCACCCCAAAGATTTTCAATGATATTCAGGTCTGGGGACTGGGATGGCCATTCCAGAACATTGTACTTGTTTCTCTGCATAAATGCCATAGTAGATTTTGAGCAGTGTTTTGGTTTGTTGTCTTGTTGAAATATCCAGCCTCGGCGTACCTTCAACTTTGTGACAGATTCCTCTACATTATTCTCAAGTATCTGCTGATATTGAGATAATAAACTCTGTTTGTGGCTCGT
Source organism: Umbra pygmaea (assembly GCA_016801145.1). Classification (NCBI taxonomy): domain Eukaryota; kingdom Metazoa; phylum Chordata; class Actinopteri; order Esociformes; family Umbridae; genus Umbra; species Umbra pygmaea. The sequence continues at coordinate 6,307 of JACXGM010000396.1, read as the reverse complement.
GTGCAGAAAAGTCTTCTTGTCACTCGTACGGCTTCTCCTTGTGCAAAGTGTGCTGAATTGTTGAACGATGCACAGTGACACCATCTGCAGCAACATGATGTTGTAGGTCATTGGAGGTGGTCTGTGGGCTGTTTTTGACTGTTATCACCATCCTTCATCTTTTACTCTCCAACATATTACTTGGCCTGCCACTTCTGGCCTTAACAAGAACTGTGCCTGTGGTCTTCCATTTCCTATGTTCCTCACAGTGTACACTGACAGCTTAAATCTCTGCGATAGCTTTTTGTAGCCTTCCCCTAAATCATAATGTTGAACAGTCTTTGTTTTCAGGTCATTTGAGAGTTGTTTTGAGGCCCCCACATTGCCACTCTTCAGACGACAGTCAAAGAGGTCAACAACTTGCAATTGGCCAGCTTAAATAATTTTTCTCATGATTGGATGCACCTGTCTATGAATGTCACAATCGGTTGTTGATGTTATTGGAAGGAATTGGAGACCAGAATGCAGGGAGGTTGTAGACGTGGCTTCTCGGTAGTGCAGCACCAGGTAGCAGATCGATGTCACAATCTCAATGTCGGTGCGGAGGGAGACTAGTAGCCTTGAACTTGGAGAAGGCTTCCTGCAGATCCCTGTACTCAGCAGGTACTACAATGTGTAACATGCCCTCCTCCACCGGACTCTGTGCTGACATTGACACCATTGTCACAAATCGACATCTTTCGTGGCAGGTAGGGATCACTGCATGATCCTCCTCTCTTTCCAGGATATGTTGGGGTTGTGTGTAGTCAGCCACAGCATCCCCAGAACCAATGAATAAGCAGTTGGCTGAATAACCTAAAATCGAATTGTCTCCACATGATTAGTTCCTATCTGAATAGTGAGAGGTTTTGTGCTGTGCATAATAAACCCCTTACCCACCGGATGGTCATCCACCACCTAAACTGGTATAGGGGACTCTAACGCCCATTATTGGTATGTTCAGCCTCTGTATCCACTGCTCATCCAGAATTCCCTGCTGCCCCAGAATAAATTAAAACATGCCAAGGAGAGTTGATAGGGTCACAGAACACTACATCAACCAACATTACGTGACTGGATAAGGATGCGCTTGAAGTGGAGACTCCTACCTGAGACTGTGTATGGGTCCTTATGCCTCTTCCGAGCCCCCGTCTGAGTATGATGGCACCACAACCCTTGATGCCCCCCACTCCGCAGTATAGACAGAGGCCTAAATGGAACCATCGCTGACCCTATCAGGGGGTTAGATGGGTGGAACCCATCTCCATAGGTTCGTCTCTGGACATAAAGGTGGAGGAGGATTAACGGAACAGTGGGATCTTCTTTGGCAGTTCCTACGCAGCCCATCTAGCCTTATAGCCATACAGATCAGCTGGTCCAGGGAAGCGTCATCATCTCGACAGGTCAACTCAGTTGGTATCTACTCTCTGAGTCCACTACGAAAAAGTGTCACGAGAGCCTTATTGTTCCACCCGCACGCAGAAGGAAGAGTTCTGAACCAGATGATTGAATATGGGCCGGAACAAGGCCAAAAACACCTCATTAGTCTCTACTTCTGGGCCTGCCCATTCCCAAACTGCAGTACCCCACTCTAGTGCTCTCCCCTTACTAACTTTTGGCAGAACACTAAGGCTCTTATACAATTGTGGAACTGCTCACAGGTGAGGGCAAGGAGCAGGTGTATGCAGTTACGCATCACCCACTCCTGCTGATGGGAGGTGTTCAGGAAGCCCCTAGTAATCCGAAGAGAGAGAACATTGTTGTTGTGGTAGTTCAGCTGCTGACTTGACAAATATGAGCTATTCCTAATTCACTGCCCAAAATACTCAATAACACATTTTGATGTGTTAAACTGTAACGCCCACCCCAGTGTGGGCTGGCATACATGAACTGAGAACATGGACTCTTTAAATATATTGTGTATTCTGGTATAGTTTGTGTTCCAATGCATTGCATTGTAGTTTTGTTAAATATGTTGAATGTCCCTTTAAGTTCTGTGCTGACACCTCACTCCCAGTTTGGTTTCGCTAGAATAGAGTTTAGGTTGGGGTAGACATGTATCTTGCCTATCTGATTCAGTCATGTTAGAGTGGCTTGTTAGTTCTTTCTATATAAGCTGGCCAAACTGGGGAAGAGATGTTGGTCATTGATTATACGTTATGTTGTGTTTGAAAAGCTATCCAGGAGTTACTCTTAAGGTATGTATTGTGAAAAGTGAGTCGTGTAAGTTTGGAAGTTTAAGGTGTATGTTCTGTATTTATGTTTTAAGCTGTCAGTGTCCCGTGCCACTGTTAAGAGCACGTAAGCTTCATAAATATATTCATTGTGCAAACTCGCTTAGGCCGTACCCCGCAACCTGCTTGTAGTAAGTCTCTGGATCTGTGTTTACGAATAAAACCATCTACCTGCTTGAGTCTCTCTCCATCATCTACACCTCACTCCTGACAGAATGACCGACCTACAACAAGGGATTTCAAGACTATAAGCAGTGCGCTCTCGCTCGGTTATCGACAAGGACAGAGCGCAGAGAAGAGAGAAACTCTGGAGGAGAAGTTCCAGAGGCTCAGCAGGACTTTTGGCTACATCAAGCCAGCTGTAAATGTCATACCGGAGCCCTGGAAATACTCCTATTTTAATGAGGATTTTGAGCTATTTTCCTCAGATGAGGAGGAGTCTGAGGAGGAGGACTGGGGCCTCCCCAATAAAATTTTGGCGGGGCGCTATGGGACTTGCAGTGAGGCTGGCTTGCCTATAGGAAGGGCCACTGCAACCCCTGTACCATCACTATCTGCCTTTATCCTGAGGAGCAGCCGGGGCAGGCGGTGTTAGCCTAACCAGGGGCCTGTGTGGCACAGTGTATGCCCACCAGTGAGCCATGGTGGGTGTACACGGATGTTCCACCTGGCACAGGTCCCTTTGCCAACATTCAGCTAATGCTGCGTCCGCTACATCATGCCCTGGCTGAAGAGAGAGCTCAGCCAGCTCCACACTAGGCCCCTGCTCAACTGGCTTCACACCAGGCCCCTGCTCAGCTGGCTCCACACCAGGCCCCTGCTCAGCTGGCTCCACACCAGGCCCCTGCTCAGCTGGCTCATGTCCAGGCCCCTGCTCAGCCAGCTCCAGAGCTCCAAGCCGCCTGGGACCTGGAGTTCATCACCATACCTCCGCCACCGGAGTTCGAGGACCCAGGGCTGATGATGTCAGGGCCCTCCTCTGCAACAGAGCTTTCTGGGCCCTCTACAGCACTGGTGACATCAGGGCCCCCCTCTGCAACAGAGCTTTCTGGGCCCTCTACAGCACTGGTGACATCAGGCCCCCCCTCTGCAAGAGAGCTTTCTGGGCCCACCACAGCGCCGATGCCGTCAGGTCCCCCCCTCTGCAACAGAGCTTTCTGGGCCCTCTACAGCACTGGTGACATCAGGCCCCCCCTCTGCAAGAGAGCTTTCTGGGCCCACCACAGCGCCAATAATGTCAGTGCCCCCCTCTGCTACAGAGCCTTTCCACAGCGCTGGAGCTGACAGGGCCCCGCTGTGCACAGCTGAAACCATGGCCCCCTGCACAGCTGATATCAGGGCACCCTGCACAGCTGATATCAGGGCACCCTGCACAGCTGAAATCAGGGAACCCTGCTCCGCTGAAACCAGGGCTCCCTGCCAAGCCTGACCCAGGGCCCTCTGCTCCATACACACCACTACTGCTAGAGTCTCTCTGGCTACCAGCGACACCCCAAGCTGCCATCCTGGGGTGGCTGGCTGGCCTGCAGAGGCCTCCGGCAGAGCCACCACCTGGTTTGGAGGGTTCTGCTTATGGGTACTGTTTTGAAGGTGTTGTTGGCCCTCCCGTCCTCCCCTTTGGTCTGGCCGCCTTGGAGTGGCGGCCTTTGGGGGGGTTCTGTAATGCCCAGCCCAGTGTGGGCTGGCATACGTGAACTGAGAACATGGACTCCTTAAATATATTGTGTATTCTGGTATAGTTTGTGTTCCAATGCATTGCATTGCAGTTTTGTTAAATATGTTGAATGTCCATTTAAGGTCTGTGCTGACACCTCTCTCCCAGTTTTACTTAGCTAAAATAGGGTTTAGTATCATGCAGATCTGATTGGAAACGGCATTCAGCCGTGTTAGAGTAGCTAGTTAGTTTTTTCTATATAAGCTGGCCAAACTGGGGAAGAGGTGTTGGTCATTGATAACACGTTATGTTGTGTTTGAAAAGCTATCCAGGAGTTACTCTTAAGGTATGTGTTGTGAAAAGTGAGTCGTGTAAGTTTGGAAGTTTAAGGCCTACGTTATGTATTTATGTTTTTAGCTGCCAGTGTCCTGTGCCACTGTTAAGAGCACGTAGGCTTCATAAATATATTTGTTGTGCAAATTTGCGTACCCTACAACCTGCTTGTAGTAAGTCTCCGGATCTGTGTTTACGAATAAAACTATTGTTATTACCATCTACCATCTACCTGCTTGAGTCTCCCTCTTTCATCTACACCTCACTTGTGACATAAACATAGTGTTATTTGTAGTGTCCATTTTAATATGCAATAATATAAAATGGATTTCCCACAGCTACTGTAAAGGTCTCCTTCCCAATGGCGTAGTGGGCTGAGTTTGTTCCAAGTTTTGTGTCAGTTGATTGTGTTTACCAGAATTTTATGCAAGACTCCATCACCTGTGCCTATCTGTCCAATGGAGCTCTACCAATCATCTCAAGCTGTTTCTAATATGTGTCGTTAGTTATGTATTTAAATACAGTTTAATTATTGTGTAAGAATTCATTGTTGATTATAAAGGTTGTTTGTATGTCGTGTTCATCCATAGAAATCTACCAAGATGGTTTTTGCCCATTGAGGCTGATTTAATTTTGTAAGATTGTTATTGGAATTAATCACAGTTTATCAGCCTGTCCTCTTCGCAGCTGTCTCGCATTCTCCCCCGCATCACAGACAGATTTTTTTACAGCTACAATATTTTGTAGACAAAATTACATGACAAGGAGACAGATTGGTGTTCAATAATTTTAGGGTAGCATGTTTACAACTATATATACTATTATACTATACGGTATCAATCAAATGATGTTATCAGATTATTACTTGTCCTTTTAAAATATCTCTTGCTTTAGTTTAGTGCAGTTCGGTATGTCAATACAAAAAAAGCAGCATAGTGCCCTGAATCCCACTGCTGGTTAGCTTCTATAGCTAAGCAGGGTCAGGCCTGCTCAGTCCCTGGGTAGGAGACCAGTGCTGCTGGAAGTGGTGTTGGAGGACCAGTAGGGAGCAATTCTCCCTCTGGTCAAAAGATCATTCCCAATGCCCCAGGGCAGTGAAGGGGACATCTGCCCTGTGTAGGGTGCCGTCTTTCGGATAGGACATTTATTTATTTATTAACCTTTATTAATACAGTAAAAAAAGCTGAGAGCAGAGTCTCAGTCATTTTTGTGATACAACAATATAAAAACAGCAGCCAAATTTAGAACAGAAAAAAAAGTAAAACATTTAATACAATTCTTAATATTAGCTTTCCTTAGTAGCATGTAAATTAAAAGATATGATTGTGTAACCAAATTTCCAGGTATTTATAGGTAGGGACCCATTCTAAAACAGAGCTGACAAGAGTAATAATGTTAAGATCATTCAAACATAGACAATTAGATATAGAAAAAAGCATACAGTGTACTTGGTTTAACTTGTGTGTACCACAAGCCTGAGGTCTACAAGTGCATTTCGTAGCAATTGAAAGTTAGTCTGCAGGAGTGTAAATGATTGAGTAAGAGATGGGCGTACTGCATAAAGTACTGTGTCATCAGCATAGAAGTGAAATTTACATTTTCACACAGAGATACAGATATCATTTCTGTACATATTGAAAAATATAGGACCCATAATGTACGTCTGAATTTACCCCACCAGCAGTAATTGCCTGTGATGTATGGCTAAGATAATTATGAAACCAAGTATTTGTATTTAGGGCCAAACCCAGTGAAATCATTTGTTAAGCAGCAGAGAATGATCAACTGTATCAAAGGCCTTCAACAGGTCAACAAATAAGAAACACCGTTTAACTTACTATCAAAATCCTTGACAGTATTATTCACAACCTGTCACGCTTCCAATGCATAGAGCAGTGAGAGACAGGCGCGAAGGTTCAAATAATCCAAATGACTTTATTAATTCAAGAAAACACTGCCACGAGGGGCGAACAGGAATATAGAAATTATAAAGTCCAACGACGAGACACGTAACAGGGACATTGACCAACAAGAGACAAGACCAAACACTCAACTTAAATACACTTAC
>JACXGM010000395.1:34358-75636 GCA_016801145.1 Umbra pygmaea | reverse complement strand
CCAACACCAGCAGCTGACATGGCACCCCAGACCATCACTGACTGTGGGTACTTGACACTGGACTTCAGGCATTTTGGCATTTCCTTCTCCCCAGTCTTCCTCCAGACTCTGGCACCTTGATTTCCGAATGACATGCAAAATTTGTTGTTGTTTTGTTGTGCTGCTTCTCTGTAGCCCAGGTCAGGCGCTTCTGCCGCTGCTTCTGGTTCAAAAGTGGCTTGACCTGGGGAATGCGGCACCTGTAGCCCATTTCCTGCACACGCCTGTGCACGGTGGCTCTAGATGTTTGTACTCCAGACTCCTTCTCCACAATCTTCCTCAGGGTCCGGTCACCTTTTGTTGTTGTGCAGCGTTTTTTGCCACACTTTTTCCTTCCCACAGACTTCCCACTGAGGTGCCTTGATACAGCACTCTGGGAACAGCCTATTTGTTCAGAAATTTCTTTCTGTGTCTTACCCTCTTGCTTGAGGGTGTCAATGATGGCCTTCTGGACAGCAGTCAGGTCTGCAGTCTTACCCATTATTGCGAATTTGAGTAATGAAACAGGCTGGGAGTTTTTAAAAGCCTCAGGAATCTTTTGCAGGTGTTTAGAGTTAATTAGTTGATTCAGATGATTAGGTTAATAGCTCGTTTAGAGACCCTTTTCATGATATGCTAATTCTTTGAGATTTTCATGAGCTGTATGCCAAAATCATCAGTATTAACACAATAAATGACCTGAAATATTTCAGTTGGTGTGCAATGAATCTAAAATATATGAAAGTTTAATTTTTATCATTACATTATGGAAAAGAATGAACTTTATCACAATATGCTAATTTCTTGAGAAGGACCTGTAATGTAATCAATGCAAAACCTCTCCAGTTCAATTAGGTTTGATGGTTTCCAAGCATAGACAGCCCGCTTCAAATCACCACACAGATTTTCAATGATATTCAGGTCTGGGGACTGATTACTGATTACCAATACCTGCACTGGCCACACAACCCAACAGCATGATGGAACCTACACAACATTTTCATGTGGGTAGCAAGTGTTTGTTTTGGAATGCAGTGTTTTTTTGTCACCATGCAAACCACCCTTTGTTATGACCAAATATCTCCATCTTTGTTTCATCAGTCCACAGCACCTTCTTCCAAAATGAAGCTGGCTTGTCCATGTGTGTTTGCATACCTCAAGCGACTATGTTTGTGGCGTGTGTGCATAAAAGGCTTCTTCTGCATCACTCTCCCGTACAGCTTCTCCTTGTGCAAAGTGCGCTGAATCGTTGAAGATGCACAGTGACACAATCTGCAGCAAGATGATGTTGTACGTCTTTGGAGGTGGTCTGTGGGCTGTTTTTGACCATTCTCAGCATCCTTTGTTTTTGCCTCTCCAATATTTTACTTGGCCTGCCACTTCTGGCCTTAACAAGAACTGTGCCTGTGGGCTTTTTGTAGCCATTCCCTAAACCATAATGTTGATAATGAGCTATGCCACCAAGCATGATGTTCTCAATATTGTTCCAGGAACTTGACAGTTTGACATCATAGTTCCCATATGCAGGGTATAGGAGTGCGTTTGATTATATATTTTTGGAAAATTGATCTTACTATTTTGGGGGTCCATATTACCTGCCACTAACATTGGGGGGACATGTCCCTTTTCCCCCGTCACTTACATCCTGTCACTTACACCCTTTGCCCAGATTTCGACCTACTAAATAATATTTGGTATTAGTTGTAACAGACAGAAGCCACTATTGTTTTTTTTTAGAAGTGATTGTAATGGTCATGATAAATAAAGTCTACTACTGAATTTACCTACAATGGGCCCTCAACACTAGTGGTTTAAAGGTACCATTTGTACAGTCTGAGCCATATCAATGGAACTACTTCCTCTTTCCTGACCAGCTTTCAAACGCTGTAAAAAAACTGTATTCTTTAATATTTTCAAAATCCAGTAAACTATATATAAGGGGTAATTACAAAACTCAGTGGTTTTTAACAAACTAAAAAGCATGGCCTAAAAATGCATACATTACATTAAATAAGGACCAGTGTGTGTGCCTTAATTGTCCCATCAAAACTGCCTTTTTCAGATGAAATTTATTGGATATTTCAAACTTTTTTAACAAATAAAGAATTGAAAAATTGGGCGTGCAAAATTATTCAACCCCCTTAAGTTAATACTTTGTAGCACCACCTTTTGCTGCATTTACAGCTGTAAGTCGCTTGGGGGTATGTCTTTATCAGTTTTGCACATTGAGAGACTGAAATTTTTGCCCATTCCTTCTTGCAAAACAGCTTTAGCTCATTGTTGGATGGAGAGCATTTGTGAACAGCAGTTAATTTCTTTCCAGAGATTCTCGATTGGATTCAGGTCTGGACTTTGACTTGGCCATTCTAACACCTGGATATATTTTTTGTGAACCATTCCATTGTAGCTTTTGCTTTATATTTTGGATCATTGTCTTGTTGGAAGACAAATCTCCGTCCCAGACTCAGCTCTTTTGCAGACTCCATCAGTCTCCAGAATGGTCCTGTATTTGGCTACATCCATCTTCCCATCAATTTTAGCCATCTTCCCTGTCTTTGCTGAAGAGAAGCAGGCCCAAACCATGATGCTGCCACCACCATGTTTGACAGTGGGGATTGTGTGTTCAGGGTGATGAGCTGTGTTGCTTTTACGCTAAACATAACGTTTTGCATTGTTGCCAAAAAGTTCCATTTTGGTTTCATCTGACCAGAGCACATTCTTCCACATGTTTGGTGTGTCTCCCAGGTGGCTTGTGTCAAACTTCAAACAACATTTTTTATGGATATCTTTCAGAAATGGCTTTCTTCTTGCCACTCTTTCATAAAGGCCAGATTTGTGCAGTATACAACTGATTGTTGTCTTATGGACAGACTCGTCCACCTCGGCTGTAGATCTCTGCAGTTCGTCCAGAGTGATCATGTGCCTCTTGGCTGCATCTCTGATCAGTCTTCTCCTTGTATGAGCTAAATGTTTAGAGGGACGGCCGGAGAGAGCAGCTTGAACCCATTTCGACAAGGCCATGTTTGCTCCACAGCTGGGAGCTCAGACCGCTAAACCAATCACTGTCATGGAAACTGTTCTATAGACACATCTGTGCAGCAATCTATGCATCAGAGTACATGGCTGCTAAACAAATGCAGTGTAAGACCACAGGTTTTTGGGATAGTGTATGATTACTAAAGCAAGGCACAGAACGCAACAGAGGCATGATCAAGTTGGTGTTTCAGAAAGTTATTTCTAATAGTAGATGTGTATTTGTGTTTTGTTTGCTGACAATTGTGGTGTAGATGCATCCGTAACATAATAATGCTGCTTTCTCATTTTACCTCTCAGCAGTGGAGATGGGTGTCTACATTTGCAATGAAGGCTAGGCATTTTAGTGTTCTATAAAAATACTTGGCATGTGTCTGACATTAACTAACTAGCTTTGTTAGCTTAGCTAGCAAATGTAGTTTAGCCAGTTGGTCAAACTTTGTATAAAATAAATAAATAGAGATGATGTTAAAGAGTGTAGCGAATATTAAATGTAGACATTTTCATGAATTTTGATAATTTCTTGCCTTTTGAAAATGTACAATAACTGGGAACAAGTCAGTGGCAAATACTGGTGTAGGTTATGTGACCACAAAGACAGCTCAGTTACAAAGGTCACAACTTCAAACTTAACCACAGTTTCTCTGACCAGGATAAAGTCTAGATTATTTGGATTAAAATATGTTGCTACATTGCTCTCGATGACTCCTTGTGTGCCAATCAGGCCCCTATGAGCTCAATCCACAGATGTGTAGTTTGAATATTTTCTGCAAATAAATGCTCTGAATGACAACTTTATTTAGAATTTGGGAGAAATGTTGTCAGTAGTAGTGGAATAAAACAAATTCTAATTTTACCCAAATACACACACCCATCAATTAAAACACAGAGACACTGATGTGAGTAAGTAACCCTTTCCAGAGCTGTAGATGAGTAAAGGGGTTATTAGAACTCCACCCAAACAATGAATATGTCATGCTAACACCTGGGGGAAACGTTATTCCCATTGATGTCCAGCTAAATTAGCCTATATTAAGGCTATTACTTGTATGTGTATTTAACCATCTGTTGAGATAAAAGGAGTTTGACACATTGCATGGATGTCGACCCCAGTACACACTATATTGATGTCAACATTAACAATTGACTGCATTTAGCTAAAAATTATTTGGGTAACACTTTAGAATAAGGATCTTTTGTTAATGAATAACTACACAGGAACAAATGAGTAACATTATTAATAATGTAGTAACTACTATTACCTAACAAGAAACTCTGATTAACAAATTAGTAAGTATTAGCGCACAGATGAAAGTGGTAGTTCACTATTAACTAATCAATATCTAATATGTTTTAATGCTTCCCAGAGAAATACTGAAAGTATAATAATTTATGCAAAACTAATCAATATTTAATGCAGGACAAATGACTAGCACTACATTAACATTTTAACTGCAACTGGAATAGACAAGGTTGATTACATTATCAATATTTAATAGCATAGCAGACTTATGATTTGGGAAAGCTGTCAGTAGTTAGCTTATGCTGTGCCCTATAGAGAATTATTTATCAACTGAAGAATTTAAAATAAATACATTTTTAAATGCAGTTTAGGAAAGAGCAACTTCTAAAATATTTTTTTTACTAGTCATGATTTGTGCAACTAAACACTAAAGTCCTTTCAAGCGTTTGATATTTTTGGTGAACTTTTAAATAGTATACTTTTAAAAAATGTCCTTAGAAATATGTAGTAGTACTTGAGTCATTACTAGTTAGTTACCATGATATTCATTTTAGAATACGGATCCCAATAATTAGTAATTCCCATAGAAGTGTATAGTAACACTTGGGTCATTACTAGTTAGTTACCATGACATTCACTTTAGAATACAGATCCCAATAATTAGTAATTCCCATAGAAGTATGTAGTGACGCCTTGAATCATTACTAGTTAGTTACCATGATCTTCACAGTAGAATACAGATCCCAATAATTAGTCATTCCCATAGAAATATGTAGTAAAACTTGAGTCATTACTAGTTAGTTACAATGATTATTACAGTAGGTACTAATGAAAAGCCAATCCTAATGTGTAGAATCTTCTAATCATTCACAAGATATTCACACACACGTTATATATGAGCTAGGTGACATGCATAAAACATATTTTTTGAGAGGTAGGTTAAATAATAAAACAACTGTATGTGGGATTTGGATGACTGATGACTCAATATGTTCCAGTAGTCACAATGACTCTAGTGATTCAATGCCAGTCCAGAAGAATGCCGGAGAATTGGTCACAGGACAAGTAAGGTTCCGACAACTGCATTTAAAAATCAATTTCTTCAAAATTATTCAGTTGATAAATAGTTCTCTGTAGGGCACAGCGTAAGTTAATTGTAAACAACCTTGTGTATCTGTTTACAGTAGCAGTTACAATGTTAATGTAGTGCTAGTCATTTGTCCTGCATTAGTTATTGATTTGCAGTCACTTTTCTCAATCTTATTTATTTATTTATTCCCCATTGACAATTTTTTTATTAATAGAAAATTCTAAATGCTAAGCAGCAAAACCAACCAAACATTTTAAAATAAGATTCATGTAATTCCATTTTGGTCTTGGAACATTTGACAAATATTCAAATAACATCCCCCACAAGTTAGATCAGGTTTTTGACTGTGTGCCAATGACATTGTCCTTCTGTTTCCCCTATGGGGGGCAGGGCAACCACATTATATTTCATTCAAATGATCTCTATGGTAGGATGGCCAGCAAGTCAAACTTGAGATGAATCAGTGTATATTTAAAAAAAATTGTTTACCTATTACAGTGAAATGCCTACTACGGATTTCTTTCCGTAGCGATACAAACCCTTCTAGTAGAATAATAAAGTAAGAGTAATAATAATATATCAACATATTAATATACACAAACAACACTTATAAGAAATGTCAAAGATTTGCAGCAGTGAAAGATAAATAGTAATATACAGGATGTTAGAATTGCAATATAGGATCTATAAATAAGTGTGCAAGTTCAGCTATTGTATAGTAATTATAGCCTGTGGATGGAGTCTCTGCCAGTTTGTGTGTGTGCGTTCATGCTCCAGTACTACTTACCATGTGGGATCAAATTAAAGCAGTGGTGGCTTGAAGCCTAGTTGAGGAGGAAGGGGTCATATAAAGCAGGGTTATTATAGCTGTTTTTAATGTATTTTTATTTCTATTAGTTTTGGAAGTAAACTTTATAATTCTGATTAGTTTCATTTAGTTTCCAAACTGTTCTAGCTAGTTTTAGTTTCTATTGTTCAGTTATATTTCTATATTATTTTTGTATAGTTTAATTTCAATTTTAGTAGTTTCAGTTTTTTGGAAACAGAGAAAAGTAAACATGTATAAATAACTACTTTGAGAAGGCAACAGCATTTCTTTCTGTGTATTTTCCTTAGATAAATCACACAAACACCTTGACACTGTCTTATTGGTTTCATTCAATTAAATTAATTGTACAAATGTACTTAATACAGATGACATTTCATCTGATGCAACATGTGTGAAAGAACCCAATGGTTCATATTTAGAAAAAATATTTTGAAAATAATATTGAGAAGAATATCCCTTATCGACATATTGCGTTAACAGCTGGTTTTGTTCTGAAACAAAGAAACATCCAACAAATGAGGAGTATTTCATATTGCTTGTAGATCAGTTTTATCTGAAACTTTTAAACAGAAATATAACAAGGTCAATCAATATTTTTTGTATGTATTGCTTTTATTTGTTTATACAGCAGACTATACACTTTGATTTAATCAAGTCACAGCAGGTCCTATATATATTTCATTATATCTTCAGGCATATCGTATCTAAAAAAAAAAATTTTTTGGCCATATCGCCCAGCCCTAGGCTATGCTAAAATTTACATAATACTTGATCTTTATGCATGATAGTTTTAGGAATCCATTCACACACAGAAAGCATCTTATTCCATTAGTGCATAAGATGTTAATATCCGATTGGCTATGTTACTTTAGCAATGTAATCTTTTACAGTTACACTCACCTGGATAAACCAAACTCATCTTTTTATTTTCAGTTGGTTTTAGATTAGTTCTCAATACTGCGAGACATTAGATGAAAACAAAAATTGTGCCCTATGGTGGTCCAGTGGTCTAATGATGCTGCTTCGGGTGCAAATATACTGCTGTGGGTTTCAACACCACACTGCCAGCACAACCCCCCCCCCCCCTCTCTAGCTAATCCTTTAAATGTTATCCTTTTGAGACAACATGCAAATGATATTCAAAACAAAACATGCAGAATTATATTTTATTATAAACTTAACCAAAACTCATTGTCAGCAGCAGGGATGGACTGGCCATCGAGAGTTTTCCCGAACGGCCGGTCCATTCCAGGCCGTCATATTTTACTTTGACAGTAGGCTGAAATGGACTGACTGTTGGATCCGCAGGAGCGCAAAGTGCGCTCTGGGCCGGCACTCAATTTGCGAAGAGTTCCGCTATATTTAGATGAGGAGAAACCCAGAGTGAATGACAGACACGCGGAGGGACAGATACAGCGCACGCCACCCCCCCGCCGGCCGCTCCATCCAAAGTCCCAAGCCAAATTTTTGTTCCATTCCATCCCTGTTCAGCAGCCAATGTATGTTATCGTAAGCCCACCTGTTGGCTTTCTGCAGGAGGGTTTGTAAGATTCTCAGAGAATCAGAACACAACATGGCCTTTAATTAATGGATAGGGTGCTTGTCACACCTTTCCTCTCACACATGTAACATATTATTTACACTCAATATGTATAGGACCAATATGATACGTCAAACCTCTAGTTCCTATTATTGTTTTGCAAATATGCTTACATGTTGTACTAAACACATTTTTTAGAGTATGTTAATTTAAACATACTCATACTAGCACATACTGTTTTAATCAGACAAAAACTGCAGTAAGAGACACCTGATATCTGCTGCTTACTCTATTTCCACGTCGGTACTTGCACACTCGTACTTGCACACAAACGCTTATCATTGTTCAATCCTCAAGCTGTACAACTGGTTGTGAAACACCAACAATATGTGTGGAAAAAAATAACATGCATGTGAATTATTTCATACATTACATGCTGAGTTATAAATAATTTATACTTTACCATTGATTTTATTTTTGTTTTCAAAATAATAGCAGTCCAACATCACTAACCTGATCTATGACTGTTTTTGGTAAAAATCATATTTCGACATGGCAAATAATTTACTAGTAGGTGCAGTAAAGTGAAAGACAAACAACTGACCCAACAGTCATGACATGCATGCTGCTGATTCTGTGTAATTGAATCAATAATTGAAAGGGGCGTGTTCAAAATAATAGCAGTGTGGAGTTCCAGCATTGAGGTCATTCATTCTGTGAAAAAAAACAGGTGTCAAAATGGTGATCAGCTCCAGGGTGATCAAAGAACATTAACGTTACCTGTGAGTACTGTAACAATTAGAATACACATATGTAAAACCAAGTTTTCGGCAAGAAGACCCCGCAAAGTCCCATTGTTGAAAAAATGACGTGCTGAAGAGGTTACAATAGATCAATTTGAATACACGAAAGTACTTCAAGAGGTCATGTTGCCTTATGCCGAAGAGAAAATACCCTTGAAATGGGTGTTCCAACAAGACAACGACCCCAAACACACCAGTAAGCAAGCACAATCTTGGTTCCAGACCAATTAACGTTAAGGAGTGGCCAACCTAATCTTTGAATGTAGTCCAATTGTCTTGGGCTGGAATACCTGTTCACATGTGCCAGAAGTTGGTCAAATCCATGCAACATTGATGTGAAGCAGTTTTCAGAAACCATGGTTATACAACTAAATATTAGTTCAGTGATTCACAGGACGGCTAAATCTTCAAGCATTTTTCAGTTTACAAGTAAAATGTTTTAAGATGTTTTTAATTGAATCGTTCTGTACAGACAGAACCTTACGAGGGAATCCAGATTGCGTTTTAATTAGTGATTGCAAATGTCTCAGGATTTTGATACTGCACACTAAGAACCATTAATGTGAGGATATTAATGTAAAATATTAAACAAAAACATTTTGTTTTTAATCTCATTTGCCCAAACATGACCTTATACCGCCAAGCAATAAGGTCCAAATAAATGCAATGACACTTCCACTTCACATAATGTACTGTGTCAAAGTCCTACAATGCTACTTTAAAGATAAACATACTGTATCAGTATATCCATATACATTTTTCAAATTAAATAACTAATAAAATGGTTTTAGGATGTGATTTATTGATTAACAGGTGATCTTAGACTCACAGGATATTTAATATCAATACCAAGAGAGTTCTGAATGTTGACCCCATCCCCCAAAAACAAAATGTGCAGTAAAAAAAAACGTTGTACTTGTTCATTTTTTATAGAGACGTATACACAAATCTGCGAGCACACACTAACACTGAACACTCTGTATTTTATTTAGCCAAGGTTAATATTTGCTTTGCAAGGAAAACAAACAAATTCCCCTATATTTGTTTTTTGAAGACGCCAGCATTTTCATCCTAAAATGTTGTACTTTTCAGTAAATATATTTGTTCCAATGGCCACTATCTAAATGTACCTATTTAAACCAAATATTCTGATTAACAGTAGCACAATAAAATTGAAAAAAAATCAGGCATTAGATATGATCGTTAAAAAATTCATAAGTTACTTTTGTATAGTAGATTTACTACTACTGTCAATGAAATTTTCCTTTTTCGAAATACTCCTTAGTAACCAAACACAGTACAAACTTCCATGCATGAGACTAAAGCATAGAAACAGCTTATATTAATGTACATCATCAAAAACCAAAACAACTGAAAGCTGCAGATAGTTGCAAGACAAAAAAAATTTTGATACTAGTAAAGTTCTGGCAGTCTATATAATCTTGAAATGTAATATTCAGATCCTACATTTCATTGAAGCATGTTAACTCTGTCTCCGATTAAAAATGTTACCTGAGTGGAAGTTAGGACAAACCCATTAAGTGCCTCAGAGTTAAATTACTTCATTGTAAATGTACTGTGCGGCAACAATAGCAGTCATTTTAGTAGCTATAAAGATCATTCATTGCCCTTTGCTCTTTGAGGCCAAAGAGACCTACCACTTAGTATTACACCATCCAGGCATGGTACAGGGTTGTCACTTTCAAAATACATCTACGTAAAAACTGAGTGAATGCAGAGTGAATGCAATGAAAAAGTGACAATCGGTGATATGAGGACAGACAAATGAGTAGAACTGGAAGCCAGAATGTGAGAGACAGCCTGAAAGGAAGAGGAAGTTGTGGGTCTAAGAAGCAGTGAACTTTCTGAGAGTTATAACGATGAGGGCGAGCAGTACTGAAGCCCCAAGAAAGACTGCGATGACAATGGCTGTGATGGCACCAGGTCCCAGAACACCTGGACACAGAGGGCAAACAGAATACACACAGAAGGCTAGAGGTTAGCTCAGACACTAGTTTATCAAGTAGGACATTTAACAAGTGAAAGTCACATTATATTTTGTGGGCCATTGCAGAACCCTAATAAAAATTACCAATTCATTAAAAAGGTACTGAAAGTGCATAAACCTATTAAACACCAATAAACTCACCAGTTTGCTTCTGCTTTGCAGTAACTCTTGCCATGGCAGAATATACCATTGGCAGGTATAACGAAATCATTGATGTTAATAAAATGTACATATTAAACTAGTGATGGGTTAAGTTTTGAATGATTTATTAAAAGATGTCTAACCTCTGTCCTCATCTATGGGCTGAGAGGGTGTTATGTCCTCATACTCAATGGTTAAAGTGAAGGCTCTCTCTGATTCGTAGATGGGATTTTTGGTGGTGACTCCAAATGCCCCCCCGCCGGACATGGTGTCCTGGTTGTCCGCTTGTACCGGATTTTCCACAGGCTCTGTAACCAGCAACAGTGGAAGAGTGTAATTGTTTAAAATGCAGTGAATATTCTAGGAAAACTACACAGCATTTGTAAAGGTTCGTACTAAAAATAAAAAAAGACAATAATAGCTGATATTAATTGTATTTAATAGTGGATGACAGTATTAGCAATGGTGTGTACATAAATATTGAGACTGACAATGCACATGCATTTGTTTAGTGATTTCACCTTTGCTCAGTCAGGCTGAGCTATTAGAGGTGGGTAGGTGTTTTATATTCTGATTAATTGTAAATATAAATGTTCCTGATTGACTGACGGTGGGTAAATAAATAGCTTTTGTTTGGGTGTGAAGGGCCCTTTATGCTGTATGCCTTTGTCTATTACTTTGGATAGATTTCCTGGATGGGCATCTTTCACCACCCTCTTGTAGAGGCCTTCAGTCAGTTTCCTTTCCAGGCTGGGATACCGCCATTCAGCTTGCACTCAATGGTCTCGCGAGTGTAATGGGAGAGGACTTGGAGTGGCATGCAACATTTCTTTAGTCGCCTTAGGGATTGGTGTCACGGTTGTTTGAAGCCACATTAACGAACCATGACTAGTCCTCGCCAACAACGAACTAAACAATGTTGACTCTCCACAGATGTTATGTGGTTTGGAGCATGTTGCCTCCTCTGCTTCCTGAAGTCGAAAATTATCTTACTTTTGCTGACTCGGTTTTCCTCTCTGTAGGCAGACTCATTATTGTAATTTAGCAGGTCTGCAATCACGGTGACTGCAAATGTTACAATGTCCTTGAAGACGTGCTGAGCCATTCAGTACAAGTGATCATGCAGGGGATGGAGCTCACGCTACAAGAAGGCCGAATTGTTGTCATTGATGAGGTTTTTCCAGTTATCATAGTATAAGATCTGCCCTTCAGAATGTCTAATATCCAGTTTCACATTGTGGTTTCCAGACAGTGTGTGTGTGTTAAAAGTTAAACACCACATTTCTCTGAGGAAACTCAAAAGGCCCTGCTCTACTTGCAAACGCTATGCTTTCAGTCACCATTAAGCTGTTATTAGTTGTATTAAGCCCCAACCTGAAGTGGAAGTGTGAATAACTATACAATACTTATGTTAAGGTATGTAACATGTCATGTTTGTCAAAAGGAGTGGCTGTGCTGATGAGGCAGCAGCTATTTCAGACATGTATTCTCCATAGAAAGAAAAAATCTCGAAAGCAATTTAATGCTTTTTTATTGATATAAAGTGGGAGCAAGGAGAGGGTGTACTGAAATAGTACTAGGCTGGAATCAAAGCCATGCTGCAGCAGTACATGTAGCAAACAAAGCTGCTTTGACCGCTACTCTACATTAGACTAAGGTATGCTTGTTAAACAGAGAGGTACAGTGAGATGCAAAGCTATGTATTAGCCCTAGTGTTTGAGGCACCAGTGGAAAGCAGCTATGCTAATAGCTTCTCTGTGCACTCAGTGCTTGAAAGGTTGTCTTTGTGACGCAAACTGTGAGGTAATCAACACGCTCCATCCACAATAACCCACAAGTCTACACAAATTATTTTTTTTGCCATTGTTCACCTCTTCATTCTCTCTGCTACTAGTAGTTCTCCCTATATCTCTTAACCGCATTCCACAGTCCTGGTATGGAGGCGCTATGCAAATTCTCACACCTTCATAGTAGCCATTGAAACATGACCTAGGTGTCTTAAAATGGTCTCTGTAGAGGAAGGTGAAGGGTCACATGCACCAAGATCGGATAGCAGATCCAGACAATTTTTATTATGAAACAAAATACGGTATCCCGGGTGGCTTTCATGTTAAGTGCACAGCTAAGTGATGCAAATTTTTAAAGAACAGGAATTGATTCCAATCTCCAACAATCTATACATGCATGTTCTTTACTATGGACATATTTATTTCAGCTGAATGGCCGACCACAATCTCAAACACCTAGTTAATGTCACAACCAGGCATTTTCCACCATTTCATAATGTAAAAATACACAACCAATCCCATCACTTTCATTGTTTTTCACATATACACTCAAGTACTAAATTTCAGGATGTATTTATATGTACAATATACTGTATGTACAATGTGTGTCCTTTTACAACAACACAAATAAATGCTGATATTGTAGCCTTCTCTATTGGCAATGTTTTGTGTACCGGTGGAAGAGTGAAATTCGGATTGGGTAGGTATTTCTGATGCTGCTTTGTTTGTTGACTCCGTTATATGGGGCTTTCAGCGCAGGAGGCTAGCTGCAGGTATGGAGCCCTGGGCTACTGGCCAGCAGTGCAATCAATGAGGCCTTGAGCCTTAGGGACAAAGGGCCACTTGTACGGTCAGGGAGGCCTTCTGCGACGGCTGCAGTACGGGGGAGGCTCCAACTGGTAACGGCTAGCCAAGGTCAAACCTCCATCATGTCCAGCCCCCAATTGGTCGGGCAATGGTAGAGAACTGAAAAAAAAACTGTTCAAAGTCTGTATGTGTGTGGGGGGTTTCGTTTTATGAAAAGGAGAAAAATAAAAATGTTTTTCTATGGGTGTTTTATGTTTGCTTTCTCATCAAGGAGGGCGAGGAGTAATTTCTCCATAATTTCAAATAAATGGTTCTCAGGTTTGACCACAGAGCGACCGTTGGCCAGCATAATAGTCTTTGGAAAACAACAACCCTAAGATGTTTTCAGCCTCATCACACAGTTTCCAAACAGATTCTCACAATCACTTTGAGGATCTACCCATCCACTGAATCTTTCTACATGGGTCTAATCTCAGGACCAGGAACCAATCTGTGACAAGAAGCTGAAATTGTTCATAGTATTAAGCCAGGAGGCTGTTAATAAGCTCATAAGACTTTTAGATATGGAAAAGTGTTCTCCAGGCAGATTTGCCTTGGAGGCAGAAGTCAATTGATTGGTTGTTTCAAAACTGAAAACGGACCTCACATGACATCAGAAATGTGCACATGAGCACAGTATTCTCAGTTTTTAATCATATCTAACCGTATACCTAACATTAACCACACTGGTGTTAAACTGTAATCCTGTGCTAGTTTTGAATCAACCAATCAAATGACTTCTGCCTCCAAGGCAGATCTGCCTGGAGAACACTTTTCAATAACTAAGTCCTATGAGCGTTAATCACTGTTGAAAACTGGAGCAAGCAATGACATTTTCAAACCAAAGCAATTGAGTGACATGTTCAAACCAACCCAAACGAACCCCAGACAAAAGCACAACAGAGTATAATGACCTCATACACTAAAACCCCAAAAATAAAGCCTTGTGGCTCAGACCTCATCCTTTCAGGTTTTCACACATCCCAGAGAGATGACAGAGTGTGATAACAGGTGTCTGTAAAGTCGACCCTGCCCAGATACCTAGTCCTACTACAGGGCCCAACCCAAACGAGGGAATCACTTGTCCTCACCTCATCCCTT
This sequence comes from Umbra pygmaea, assembly GCA_016801145.1. Classification (NCBI taxonomy): domain Eukaryota; kingdom Metazoa; phylum Chordata; class Actinopteri; order Esociformes; family Umbridae; genus Umbra; species Umbra pygmaea. The sequence goes on along the minus strand of JACXGM010000395.1, from coordinate 61,197 downwards.
CTACTCTTTCCAAAGTGAAGTCTCCTCCTTCCTCCAAGAATGTAAGGAACAAATATTGAGATTTAAATGTCAAAACTCACCAACTGTAGGCTCCCACAGGCCACAAGTGACCCAAGAGGGCTTGGGTCTGTGGGAGCACATCCAGTACTCTGGCTGGGGCCTCCATTACTGTAAAATTGCTTACTTACATATTTTAGTCAACACAGAGACATTAGATTATACCTCGATGCAAATAATTCAAGTTTCACTTTGTTTGTACTTCCAGTAGCTTCTGTGGCCATTTTGAGTTAACAGCTCCCGTTCCTGGAACCTTTGCCAGTGAAAATGGCATGCACTTTATTTTGGTGTCCCAATACAGCGAGAATGCTTTCCATTACTGATTTCCATAGTGCCCAGTAGGAGTTATACAAGCTGGATCACTGTCAACCATCTTGTTCTCAAATTTCAAGTTGGGCAAAGAATGATAAAAAGGAAGAATGGGTGGCAAGGGTATGGTCAGCAACATGTGCTACAGTCTTACATCGTGACACCAAATCTGCAAACCCAATACATAGATGTGGACGTCATTTAAGTCTCTCAGATGACTCATCTTGGACATATGTTGATCTTGTGATACAGACTGCGGTGTTGCTGATACAGAATTTGATGCGGGTAAAACAGGCAAGTTTTGGCACAAACACATTATAAAAGGAACTACAATAGACCAGAAGAAGAAATCATAATAAAAGGAAGTGCCTTTTTAAAGAGTTCCATGCTTAATGAATATAATGTAAATGTATAACAATGTTCACTAAATACTTCCCTTACAAAACAAGAAAACAAATTTATTAAACGTCAAGCTCCTCCTAAATTGTTACAGCCTAGAGCTACAATAACCCACATGACACTGATGTTAGAAGCCAACTCGTCACTGATGTTAGAAGACAACTAACTCTGTCACTGCTGAGAAAAACATCAAATCAACCAGCACCTCCTACAAATACTTAGGAGCGACTTTCATTCCTGCGTTAGATTCTTGGATTCAACCCTGATGTCTAAAGATCAGTGCTGTCATTGTTTCACTCACTGCCAACAGACTTTGGCATATAGGTCACAGTAGAAAAATAGAGGCATGTTTTCTAGATGCTTGCCGTGGCTCTAACCCTTACCCTGACCTCTAGGGTCTTTAGCGCTGCTGTGCTGTGTTCCCATGGCCCTCACTAGCCAAGGATTTGTGGAAACGCCAGTTCTCTTTCTCATGCCTCAACTTGGTCATCCATTATGTGAGACCAATAAATGAAGATAATAGGGAGAAATTGAGAGAGATTAATTGAAAAATTAGGGTGGTGTGGAGGAATACAGAGAGAAGGTGAGTACACTGTGTGCACAAATTATTAGAGGATTAATTTTATTATTGAACAACTACAATGCTCTCAGTCAATCCAAAACATAAATAGACCTCAAACCTAAATAGTTAAGTAAAAGTGAGGTCTTGGCTTTCTCTTGAGAATACTTGTGCACAATTGTTGCGGAAATATTAGTGTGCAGAATAAGTATGCAACTAAATGAAAAACAAAAAGACTCCCATTTCACTTGTTGGAGTTTATCTGTTAAAATGAGAAAAAACAACTAAATTTACAAATAAGCGTTTGACATTTCAAAACAAATCAATATAGCCACTCTTCTTCTAATAAGCCTTCCATTCATGGAGTCTGTCAGTTTATTGATCTGTTTACAATCAACTTTTTGTGCAGCAGCAACCACAGCCTCCCAGACACTGTTCAGAGAGGTGTGCTGTTTTCCTTCACTGTAAATTGACTGTTTCAGAAGGGACCACAAGTTCTCAACAGGGTTTAGGTCAGGTGAGGAAGGGGGCCATGTCATTATGAGTAGTACCCCACCTCCACCTTGCTGGAGTCTTGAGTGGGGCTCTGTGCCCATTACTGATCCAGCAACATGCCCATCCATCTAGTCCATCAAGAGTTACCTCTTCAGTCCATAAAACCTTGGAAAAATCTGTCTTCAGATATTTCTTGGCCCAGTCTTGACATTTCAACTTGTGTGGTGGTTGGTTTCCAGCCTCCCTTACCTTGGCCATGTCTCTGAGCACTGAACACCTTGTACTTCTGGGCACTCCAGGTACGTTGCAGTTCTGGAATATGACAGCACTGGGGGATAATGGGTTTCTGGAAGCTTCACGTTTGAGACTTCTCAGATCTTTGGCAGTTAATTTGAGTATTTTTTCCTCAACATGTTTCTTGCTGCAACCCTGTTGACTATTTGCAACAAAACGTTTGATGGTTCTGTGATCACGACGCAATATCTTAGCAATTTCAAGAGCGCTGCATCCCTCTGAAAAACTTCACAATTTTTGACATTTCTGAGTCAGTTAAATCTCTTTTGGCCCATTTTGCCTGAGGAACAGAAGCTGCCTAATAATTATGCACACCTTGATATATTATAGGGTGTTGATCTCCTTAATTAGGAGTGTTGACCCTCCCTCATTACACAAATACACATAAAATGATATGCCTAAATCCAATAAGCATTCCAGTTTATACAGCTTGGAGTTAGAACATATGCATAATAATGATAATATGGTAAAAATACTGACTTGCCTAATTATTATCATCCTCTGTCAGTAGTGAAACCACACTCAAAGATGGTTCTTCTAACAATCAAAATCAGTCCTTAAAATGGTAATGAAAATGGGATTAAATATTCCATTTAATATACTTTGGATGGTTTTCAACTATTACATATGTGCATTTGTGTAATTTATAATTCAAGCGGGCAAACAACTTTGATAAGCTTCAATTTGATAATCTTTCATAATCTTTGGAGACAAAAAATAAAAACCCTTATTAATAAGCAAAAAGGTTGAACACTCTAGGAAAGAGTATAAACACAGCCAACATTCAGTTTCTGATGGAATCCAAATGAGGTAATATTAAACCAAGTGAGTCACCATATTTGTCCAAGACTTGCTTTTAGGCACCATACTTCCAGTCCCTCAAACAACTGCATCATTTAGAGTTTGAGAGTTCTGCCAACTACAACTCCAGCTCAGTGGTGGGGAAAATGACACGTACACATCTTATGCTCAGTTAATTGGTGTGACCATATTCAACAAAAGCCTATACAATCTCTAACATTCAGATATACAACATTATAGATAAAATAAATAATGACAATTTTGTATATGTGTATATACACATACATATACATACATATACATATATATACACATATATATATATATATAAAATACATTTTCCAATAGATTTTTCAATCTAGAGTTATTTGGAAGCAAATTCGAAGTAAGATAAAGCAGCATTTAAAAACACTTATACCAGATTTGTCACAGTACAGTATTCACATTGATGCTAGTATGAGCTTTTTTTGGCTACACCTTCACACTTTAGACATTCAACATCCTACAAGCCACCCAAGAGACACTGTCAACTATTGCCCATCCCAGGACTTATATGAAGGTAACCAGGTAGTAGCTGTCAGTCAAGGGGCTTACCTGACTGGATAGTGGCCACCCAGAGGCCAACGAAAGCCAGCAGGACCAGTCTAGAGAAGCTGCTGCAGTTAGCCATGATGGTGTCAGTGACAGGTTATGACTGGACTGGGAGTATCCAGAGCTCCTGAAGCAGGGGTTAGTAGAGGGCTGGAGAAGGGGAAAGAGAGAGATGGAAGAGGGGGAGGAGAGTGTTTGCACGGAGAGTGAAGCGTCTGGACAGTGCAGACTTTGTAAACACCTCTGAAGGATGACTGGTTTCTCAGACAAACAGATATAGGGTCAGTTCTAATGCTTTCACCAAAACAGTTATGACATGACTGGGGAACGATACACTGATTTCAGATGTGGGAATCTAATGAGTGAAAGATGTGTGACTGGCCATCAAAAGATATCCCTAGCCTTCTGTCCATTGACACAGATGGTAAATGTCACAGCTACTCTCCCCCTTACAACAACTCACTTTGGGGGTAAAATGATCTGCCACCTAGAATTGTAGATAAGGATATGAAGACCAGATTAATGTTTGGAGTTATTGGTACATTTTGAAAGAAAAGTTAACTGTTAGCTGTCCCTGTCCAAAGGTCACATTTAAAGATATGTTATAAGGTGTTTTTAAAGGACACAAGGAAGCAGACTTGTAGGGTAAAACGAAGAGTAAGGGCACAATTGGCAGAACTGTAGCTTGAACAGAGCCGGTAGCACAAACCGTACTACACTAAACTCTGGCATGGCCCAAGGTTAGCCACACCCCTATGGTGATTAACTGCTGATCATTTTACTATATTGTTTAAAAGCCATGTTTTCTGTTTAATCCTACCTGGCAAATCCACAAGACTTGCAACTCCCCGAAACCTAACTAGTTTTTCTGTATCTTCAGGTTCCAAACTTTCATGAGAATCTTTCTAGCCACGTGTCAATTCTGTGTAGATGTAGTGAGTAAGGCAAGGTGCCTTAAATATAACAACCTGGAGATAAAAGCCAATGAAAATGACTAAAAAGAAGATCACAAATGTAATTTGTGGCCACAGTTGACTAATTGTAACTATTGTTTCTACCATTCTGGATTTTTTTTTGAGAAAGACTATTTTCTGCTTGTATTAATATGATTCTTTCATATTTACCTAAATTAGAATGTGTGAAGTGTTGTGCAGGAAAAAAGAAGGATAAGAAACATTTGCACCCCCCCGTCATTCACTGATACAACACAGAGGTGTGAACAGCCCACACAAGAGACTGTTTTATTTCATACCGTCATAAAAAAGTATGAGTCCAGCAGTTCATCATTCCCATATATTATAATACAGATGCAGAATTGAAAGTGTATTCTTTAAACAGCCTAGTATTTTACAAGAAATAGATAACTACTTGGAACTTTCAAAAGTGTCCTTAAAACAGGACATCAGTGGGCAAACCGATCCTTGGCGTTTACAATGCCATCATCCACGAACAACTGGCAGAACATGGGAGGGAGGAGGAAAAACAAACTGGAGGGCCAGGAGGGAGAGAAAACTTTCAATAAATAAATAAAAAAACAGAAAAAAACATTTATAATCTATTTTTTCCTCCCCTGATAAGCCCCCGCCCCCATCCCTAAACCCATTACTGCTCTAAGATTCAATGGTGAGACTTGCATCAGGAAAATGTCTCTTTTCCAGAGAAGAGACCAAAGGAAACCCAACAGCCAAATGCAGACAGGAGGAGACATCCACATCCTCCACGTCACTTTAGCTCTATTATTTTCAGAGAAGTTTGATTTGCCATTTGAATTGTGTTGACTGGTTGGTTCAGCTAAGGTTTCATTGCTTGATTGAGTGTTCTGTTTGGGTGCGTTGTGAGCCTTCAACTATGTCTCTCACACCGTGAAGCCTTAATTTGGGGTGTTCAAGGGGCGGGGTGGGGGGGATTTTAGCACTGGGAAGCATCCACAAATTCCAGTGCAATTTTTATTCATTTAAATTAGGAAGGTGGGGGGTATGATGGCAGCTGTTCTGAACGGATATAGTCAGTGGGTTGGCAGCGGAGCAATCCCTTTAAAAGTCTTCCACAGTCTCTATCTCGCCCATGTTCAACCTCTCGGACGCTGCATTCACAGAGAACCCTGGGAAGAGAAAAGGAATTGTTTAATTACATTTTTGACATTATATAATCCAGTTGCCAGGTATCGGTTGTGCGCTGGTAGGTGGCTTGTTCAAATATAGGTTTCTAGAAACAAATAATGTAATTCTTACCAATAATGCAATACCTAATAATAGTGTAATAACCTTTTGCAAACTTTGAAATAAAAATCATTATGTAATCACTTGCCAATATTGAAATAAAAATGCTTATATATTATATATATTAATTATTATATATAATTTAATATACACAAAAACATTCAGGGAACATACAGTATAAAACCAAGTCAATGAAACTTCAGGGATATCAATCTGTCCAGTCAGGAATCATAAGTGATTGTGAATCCATGTCACCTGGTTTGGTGCAAATTAAAGTGACAACAGGTGCACTGGAGAGGCAACAGCAAGACAACCCCCAGAAAGGGAACAGTTTGGCAGTTGGCAACAGACAATTGCTCTGTCTGTTATATTTTACCTCATGAATTGTGCTGGTGTCAGTCAAATTGTGGTAATTTTCAATCATCCATTAGATGTAAATGAATGAAATTCGCTTGCAGTTTGTTGAAACAAAATGTCAAAAACAGAATACATGAGGTAAACAAAACCGCTGATGGAATATTATTAGGGGAAATTATTCATTCAGGGCATTAACAATGCTATTCGCTGCTTCGACTTCAGAATTGTACCTTTAGCTTTTAGCCAATCAGGAGAAGCTTGTATCCAGACAGATTTGCTGGAGCAGTCAAATCAAACTTTGCTGGCTTGATGACTCAATATACATGTATTAATCAATTTATTTATCAATATACATGTACTCATCTTTTGGTTACTGGCTTAATGCTCTAACCACTTAGCTATCTACAGGCCAGGCTACATATCTTGAATGTCTCAACTCAGAAATTATCCACAAACTCACAAGTGACTAAGGCTTTAGTTACATTTTTCCCATTTCCCAAAATCGTGTTTCCCATGTCATAAACGACTTCTCTACAAAACACACGATTGGATTAGCCACATCCCCAAATGTGTTTAAAATAATCAATTAATATTAAATTAATCAGGTTCATATTCTGATTATTCTACGTTATATGATGTAGAGCACCAGTTGTGATGTAAATATTTGTAAAGCCTTCGACACCTCTAGTTAAGTAATCTTATATGAATTTCCCCTCACCTAGTAGGCTTGGGTCTGCCCGGACCATCTTCTGCTTTTTCTTCTTCTTCCCTGAGGTGACAGTCTCAAAGCGTGCCTGCTGCTGGAGGCTGGTGTGGTTAGACTGGTACAGAGAGCCCGTTCCGCTCACCTCCCACACTGAATCCTGGGATATGGAGGAAATAACTGGGTGAATTAACTGGTAGCATGATGAGATTTGCAGAATGCGGTAAGAGCAAATCAATCATGAATAATAGTACTTTTATATAATTAAATCCACTCTGCTCAAAGGTTAGAAAGGTCAGACTAGCACTATAGTGACGGAACTATGAAAATATTGAGCAAAAAATAAATGTCCCTTATTCAGGACACAGTATTTGAAAGTTAATTTGTGAAAAGTTAAATAACTTTACAGATCTTCATTGTAAAGGGTTTAAACAATGTTTGGCATGCTTGTTCAACGACCAAAAAAAGAATGAACATGCTCCTGTGTAAAGATGGGTATGACACCAACAACTTAAAGACAGTACGCAATGAAGGTCACAGTTATGACAACTGAGGACACTGAAGAGACCTTTCTACTGACTCTGAAAAACACAAAATGTCAGATGCCCAGGGTGCCTGTTCCTCTGCGTGAATGTGCCTTATGCAGACTGCAACGAGGCATGTGGCCAGGTCAATAATATGCAATGTCCATACAGTGGGATGCCTAAGATGGCACTACAGGGAAACATGAAGAACAGCTGATATTCATTGTAGCAGGCCACGTGTAACAAAACCTGCACAGGATTGGTACATCTGAACATCACACCTGTGGGACAGGAACAGGATGGCAACAAATGCTCAAATTACACCAGGAACGCACAATCGTGCCATCAGTGCTAAGACTGTCTGCAATACACAGAGGCTGGACTGAGGGCCTGTATGCCTGTTGTAAGGCAGCTTCTCATCAGACACCACTGCCAAAACCCTCACCTATGGGCTCAAACCCAGCTTCGCTGGACCAGACAGGACAGAGGCCTGTACTCTGAAATGGGATTGATTTGGAGGTGGAGGGTCCATCATGGTCTGGGACCAAGTGTCACAGCATCATTGGACTGAGCTTGTTGTAATTGCGTGCAATCTCAATGCTGTGTGTTACAGGAAGACATCCTTCTCCCTCATCCTGTCATGTCCCTCCAGCATGCCAATGCCAACAGCCATACTGCTCATCTGTGTGTGATTTTCTATAAAACAGGAATGTCAGTGTTCTGCCATGGCCAGCAAAGAGCCTGGATCTTAATCCCATTGAGCACATCTGGGACCTGTAGGATCAGAGGGTGAGGGCTAGGTTCATTCTCCCAAAGATGTCTGGGAATCTGCAGCTGTCTTGGAGGAAGAGTAACATCTCACATCAAGAACTGGAAGTCTGGTGCTGTATATGAGTAGGATAAGCACATCAGTACTTAATGCAGCCAGTGGCCACACCAGATAATGACTGTAACTTTTGATTTTGACCCCCGCTTTTTCAGGAAGACATTGTTCCATTTATGTTAGTTACATGTCTGCGGGACCTGTTCAGTTTGTGTCTATATATTCATACAAATATTTGCAAGTGTACATTTTGATGAAATATTTACAGCAGTTCAAAGTGAGAGGACATATCGTTTTTGGCTGAGTTTAATAATAAAAAATGTTGTCCCGGAAAATCACCTTAGAGATCAGAAGACATGGATGACATTACCTTAAAATTATTAGGTTTGTACTTCCATCAAACAAGTCTAGACACTGATCTACACTCTCAGCAGTTTTTTCTTTCCGATTTTCTTCTTCTCACAATTACCACAAACCCTGCTTTGTCGGCAGCTCTGCAACTCCTTGGACAGATCTGTGATATAATGTTGGGCGCGCACATGGTCCATCCAACCACGTTGCAGAGCCGCTGAATATTTTCGCACTGTTCATTGAACACGGAAGCCTTTAGTCAGATCATGTACGGGATGATTACGTTCAACTATACTTCTGCGATTGAATTTAAAGGCGCCGATCTGGACACAAGGGGTCACTGGGGAGAGCGACGTGGCAGGATAGACAATCTAACGTTTATAAAACAAATCCCGGGCAGCACTATGCCAATTTGCGCTGCCTCGTGCAGCTCTGGGAAAAGTCAGAGAACCCATAGCCATGCAATGCAGTGACTTAGGCCCACTATGCCACACTGACCACTCACTCATTTTAGCAGTTCTTTAATGGAGGTTTCTTCCATCTCAATCCTACCTGCTGCTGTTGTTGCTGCTGTAGCTGCTTCTGCGGTTTGACTGGCTGTTGCTGTTTGAGCGGCTGCTGCTGTCTGAGAGGCTGCTGCTGTTTGAGAGGCTGCTGCTGGTTCTGTGGGGCTTGGGACTGTTTCTGTTGGTTGGCGTTCTGCTTGGCACGGCGCTCTAGGAACTGCTTGGCAAACTCCTTGGCTTCAGAAGTGTCCCCAAGGTAGGCTCTGATGTAGTCGTGCACCTCGTAAGGACTGTCCACCTCCTTCAGGAAGGACGCAAATGTTGGGACTGCAGGAGAAGAGTGATTTTAAAAACAGTTTCAACAGAAAGCAAGCCTGCAAGTCTAATGTTTCGCTGCCAAGATTAGTTAGCGTCTCAGAACTTTGTCGGCAATGATCTGTACGCCCACAGCTTAATATAAACACTCCAAAGTTTGGCCTCATGCACATATAGTGTGCCTATAGAAAATCATAGCTTTTGTCATCAAACCTGAAATCAAAAACATTTTAAAAAATTTATTGTTCCAGACTTTTTACACATTCTGACTTACAACATTCAGATAATGTAAAATGGGAACAGATCATAAACGTAAAAAACATGAAAAATACAATAACAGAAAAGGGATCAGTCCCATGACTTAAGTCTTAGTAGCACCAACTTTTGCTTTAATTACAGCCATCAGTCTTTTTGAATGTCTCTATTAGCTTTGCACACCTAATATTTGTCCAATCTTCCTTGCAGAATTCAAAGTCAAAGTTGTTTATTTATCATATGCATCGAATAACATACATCATCCTATGCAGAGAAATTTCTTTTGACATGGCACGGCGATTCTATGCAGTGGGCTTATAAACAAGAATTGTTCGAGTTCAGTCAAATTTCATGGTGAGTGGCAATTGACTGGTGTCTTCAAGTCCATCCACAGATTTTCAACTGGATTTAAGTCAGGACTCTGACTTAGCCACTCAAGTTTTTTGGCAGTGTGTTTAGCATCGTTGTCATGCTGGAAGGTTAACCACCTGCCCATCTTCAACTGTATAATAGAGGGCCGCAGGTTGCCACCACCATCCCACAACACAATGTTGCCATCACCATGCTTCACAGTACGGATGGTGTGTATTGGGTGGTGTGTTGTGTTTCGTTCTCACCAAAAATAACACTTGCAATTCAGTCCAAAAAGTTCACACTTGGTCTCATCGGACCATAAAACCTTTTATTACATGGCATTAGAATATTCCAAGTGTTTCTTTGCAAAGCATAAACAAGACTGTGGCCATTTTTCAGAACAGGTTTTTTTTCCTGCCACCCTGCCATGCAGGCCAGCTTTGTGTAAAGCGTGTGAGATTGTTGGGTCATGTGCATGTGACAACAATCTCAGCCATAAGGATGTGTAAGTCCTTCAAAGTTGCCATTGGCCTATAGGTAGCTCCCCTGATCAATCTCCTCCTGGTTCGGTCATCCAGTTTGGAGGGACAGCGCGATCTTGGCAAGGTGCTGGTGGTGCCATACACCTTCCACATCTTATAGAATGCTCTGAACAATACTCAAAGACAGTAAAAGCCTTAGTAATCTTTCTGTATCCTTCTCCTAACTTGTTCCTTTGCACAACTTTTTCCCAGAGCCCTTTTGAAAGCACCTTTACAACTATGGTGTGCTGTTTGTGTTGCCATGCAGTATGAATAATGGTAGATTTCTCATAAAGCAGAAGTTGTGTTAGCTTTCACAACTATTGAGTCTGCAAATGCAGACTTCAAAAATCTGCATTTTAAAGATTATACCTCTTATTCTAATTTAATAAATGAACATGGGTGTACGATCTGCTCTACAATGCAGGAATTATACCTTTAGAATGCTGTGTGAAAAGCTGTATTTGTAAATTTCTAGTAATAAAATCTCTAAGGATATTGTAATGATTGGACTTTGATCGACAGAATAGATTAACAATAAACGTTAGAAAAAAATGCAAGTGTTCAACAAACATGAGTCATTATTCATTGAGTAATTAGGATACACTTCTTTCAGATTTCGGCATACTTTATCCATAATATGTAGATTTTTCATATTAAATAATAAAACAGATTTTTTAAATCCCGGTGTTACCAGTAAAGCCTTTAAATGTATTCTGTGCATTATGTTTGAACCGTTTGAGCGCTTCAGGGAATTTATGATGTCTCCCTCAAATATGTTTATAGTTTAAAACCATCCTGACTGCTCAAAACGAAGATACATTTTTTTCATACATCATATTAACCGGTAATATTTCGTAATGCATTACAGCTGAATATTTTAGTTCTCCTCCAAACCTCAGTTTCACTTTCAAGCATTAAACAACACATTTTTAACATATAACCCACATAATTTGGGCAAATAGCCTTTACTCCTACATGTTTCATGTGATCTTAATAAATATGCCAGTAGGAAAACGTCAGATTAGTAATAATAAGCATTTCGCTCATAACTACATAGACACTTAAGCAGATTCAACAACATACCGTAGATTTAAAACCATAACAAAGTGATCAACCCACGTGTCTTTTCTGACACAGGAATCAGCCAATGGTCATTCAGTAGTCCCAACTAGGTATGCAGCAATTAACCGATTTCACTATTAAACAAAATTTGAAATGTCACAGTTTTGTAACTGTAAAGGGACATTATGTTACATTGTGTTTCTATGAACAACAGTTGCACATTGAGGAAAATTAAAAACATTTCCGGCGCAACCTGCAGACAATAAGAAAACTAAAACTAAATAATTCCATCTTTGTTCTACACTACAGCAAATACGGAAGTAAATTTGCGCTCTATTAGTGTTTGTCTTTTGAACGAGGCCAGCAGGCACCTCTATAATCATTAAAAACTATGCAATGCACTTATAGCTATAAACAATGGTAACTTCTCTTTTCTAAGTTTCTCAAATGGTTGGATTTCTCCCCATCACTCACTTATCCCAATGCATATGACTACTATACATTTAAGACTATTTCTGAGGAAATGTATGCTTTGTCATTCTACTCGTGTCGTTATTATATTACCCTGCACACTTCTGTTACTAAAAGTTTATGCCACGAGTAGTCAGTCTTGGCTGTTAATTCTGTTTATAGTTAACATGACAAACACCTATGAGCATTTAGTGAAACAGCCTTTTTGTTTTGAAAAAGCCTTAAGTATACACCAATAATGTTGCTATTAATATTGCAAAAATACGGTATTTCACACATTTTTATATTTGTTCTGAATTTTTGCAAAACCTAGATTTATTTTAATTTCCAGTGTGTAATGTGAAAAAAATTTAAGGGTTTTGACATGGATGATGATTGCCTATAGACACGGGTTCAAATCCAGGCCGCTGATATTTCTGCCCAGTCTCCTCAAACCTTCTCACAGCCTCTACAATATAAAAGCATAAAATGCAAAGAAAACACCACCAAAAAAGCTTTTAAAACAATGCTTCAAGACACAACCTAGCAATAAACAATCATTTTTGGCATGCACTGTATTATGTATCTGTAAGTCAGCCATTACTAGCTATCAAAATAATATTATTTCTGTAGATGGATACAGATGTGTGGCTAACAAGACAAAACTACTTTATTCCAAATATAATACTCGCAGTGCCAGCACATTATTTGCTAGCCAGCTTATGTTAGCTACACATCTAGTACGTCTTTTGCTAGCAAAAACCATTACGCTACCTCAGCATCTAATGCAGGTTGTTGTTTTATAACAACAGTGAAATGTTATTGATGATGTCATTACTAGCTACAGTGGAGAATGTTGTCTGTGCACCTAGCTAGCCATCCCTTAGCCCAGAGGTAGGCAATCTTAGATTGAATAAACACCACACCAGGCAGATAATGAATGGATCCGTTAAGTGACTTTTTGTAGGCTGTCAATTTGGCATTCTTTTCCTTTCTGAGTTCATTCAGTGAGAAACAATGACCCGAATATTTTATGTTGAGTCGGTGAGAATCTTATCTACTGTATCTTCAAGGTGTCCAACATTGAATCTGTACCTTATTGTGGCACAGGCACTGTGTCTGCACAACTTCAGATACTTACCATCCAGGTTGTTGGCAGTGTTGAGGGTGTGAAGGGTCTGCTCACACCACTGCATGAAGCTGTCCTGTTGGCCCTTACTGACCCCCTGGAATAATTTCAACAGCTTCTCCTCTTCCTCTACCTTCTTATTGGCCCGACTGCTGCAAACACAGTGAACACAACTGCATTTTAACCGCCAATGCTGTTAAAACAAACTGAAACTAAACAAAGAGTCAGAGGTCATACCTCAGGTTGGCATTACTCTTGTTGTTCTTCTGAGCGCTGGGCTTTCTGGTGGGGGGCGGGGCCTGGGGCGGGGCCTGGGCTGTCTCCTTTACTGGCTCATCCCAGAAGCCCATGTTGGAGTTGGTGCTGTCCCCCCAGATGCTGCTGTTGTCCCCAGTCCAGTTCGGAGCCCCGGCGCTGGTGGACACAGAGCCCCACACGGACGAACTCAGGGTGGTCGTCTGGGGGAAGAGGGGAGAGGGGGATCCAACCTGGTCAGATCAATGGGGTTTTGTCAGAATATGATGGGAAGTATTGTAACAGGCTGCCTTTGAGTTTGACCTCTCCTCAGAGACCCACAGCAGATCTGCACATTATTCATTTCAGTGTTACTGGATTCAACTGGCTAACCTGTCATCAAGCCATCAACACATGCTAGTTCAAGAACATAACTGAGGAACATTTGTGAATTCCCAGAGAACATCTTTATGAACACAACTATAGTACACGTGATATATAATCTTCAATTTACAGTATTTAACCAGGTAAGTTAGTACAGGTTCTTATTTGCAACAATGTCCTGGGTAAATCACACAAAATCACAAACAAGTAATGCAATTGAAAAAAGCAGAAAGCAGCACAATCACAAAAACACAGTCAGTAAATGATCTCCAAGTAAATATCTAAAATGCCCTAATGGCACCCGTTCCTAAGACTTAAAAGTACATTGTAACTCATTCCACATGTGATGGGCAAAGAAAGTAAAAGCAGTTTTACCTAGATCTTAGTGATCTCCAGTGATAGTCATCCCTGAACTCAGGTTAGGTAGCCCAGCAATATGAAAGTGAATTAATAGAAGGTGGTAGTTTGTGCAAAAGAGCACAACTATTTTACATTCTGATAAAAAATGCAATGTGTACTAAACCGGTCTCCTGTAATAAAACAAATGGCACTATACACACTGCATCTAGAGCAGGGCTATCCCAAACTAAGAATTTCTATGGTCGACCAATACTCAAATGATCTCTTTAAAATCGGCTAACCTAAATTTTTAAATGTTTATTATTAATAAAACCAATTTGTTTGATGCTTTACAGTGCTGTTGGAAGAAGTAATCAAAAATAAATACACAAGTAAAAAGGGTGATTGACAAGACAAAAATAAATCTGATCTGACTCAATTTACTGTAGCATGCTGGCATTTCCATTTTCAGCTGCTTTAAAATTATTCCTAATATTAAGCCTCAGGTACCACCAGTTGTTGCTGAAAGCCAATATAATTTCAACTGCCTAGTTGTATGTAACTGATAAGTAATATCCATGTAGTACAAATAAAAAATGTTGTTTAACATGCAAATAAGCAGAGCGAGTCAATTAAATGGCGTGAGCTGGAGCCTTTTCCAGAACTACAGATGACATTTACTGTGGGAAAATGCGCCTGTATACCTGGCAGACGAATGGGGAACTGTCTTCACCGAACATTCAATGTGTTATAATGTAATTCGATGTGATATCTTTAACCTAGATTCATCCAATTGTAAACTTAAATGTAGGGAATAAACCTGTTTGGTTTTGTCTCTGGTTATAACAATATTGGCTTTTTTGTGATTAGATCATTCAAACTAAGCAAAGCCGACATACAGTAGCCTAAACATTTCATTTAGAGCAGATGTTAACAAGTAGATAAAAAAAATCAGCGCATTAGCATGTACCTTCATTAGCTGTTTTGAAGTGGTAGCTACATCATATTTAACGTTGATCAATGTTATGAAAAACCATTGTTGGTAGAGTTTGCGTTCAACTTGTTTTGAATCACCCTTTGATGAAATGCTTCCATATTAAGGATTTTTTATGCATTTTTTAATAAAGTTCTAACACCACCAACAGTACATTTGGAGTTCAGGACACATTGTAGTGAATCTAACAACTGCTACAATTGTGTGCTACACATTAGTAGTATGAAAAAAAACTATGCAGATAAATGAAAGGGAATTTCAGGTTATGGTATGTGGTATGCCTTATTGAATACAATTCTGAAAAACGCCTTTGTTAAAAACATATTTTATTAGTGTGGCACTGTTTGACTTAAATAATAATATTCTGTAGCACATCTATTTCTTTCAGCAATGGTGTAGTTAAGTGACACAGGCAGGAAGCAGATCTCACACAGCAGCCGCGATCGGTGGATCTTAATTTGGGGGTGCGGGCTCATATTACTGTCCAGATTGGGGGAAACAGAACGGCATCGCACACTGGGTTTGGCGTGTCGCACCGCTTCGTTCGCTCCGGTCCAGAGCGTAACATGAGCCCGCCCTCCCCAATTAAAATCCATCGACTGCGGCTGTCACACAGCCATACGGCTGCTTGACTAAAAAAAACTTAGCCGACCAAGAGTATTTCGACCAAACAATCGAGCAGTCGACTGAATGGGGTCAGTCCTAATCTAGAGGTTAATACAGAGGCATGCATATAGATGGTGCCTCCATAATCAATGATGGGATTCAACAAAAGTATATTCCTATAAACAAAACCCACTGTAACTCTTAGTATTTTAACCAACTCATCAACATGCATTTTCAAAGGAGAACCTATAATCAATCCAGATGTCCAAATATATATGAGCATGAACGCTAAAAAGGAATGAATACAGACAAAAATTAACTCATGAAGGAGAGTGACTCACAGCTCTGTTCTGGGGCCGGTTCGTCTGGGTAACTGTGGGGTGACTAGGCTGCTGCGGGCCCCCACCCCCGCCCTGCTCCTTCCTCTGCTTCATCTGCTGGGCCTCCTCCCTTTGGATCTCCAGCAGGGACTTTGTGGTGGACGGCTGCTTGGCCACACTGCCCCAGCCAGAGAGCTTGGCCTGGGGCTGCCGGGCCTCCAGTAAGGCCTGCTGCTGTTGGAGCTTCAGAAGCTCTGCTTGCTGGCGTCGTTGCTAACAGGGGAGTGGAGGGAGGAGTTAGAACTGGTCAAAAAGACGCAAAGTAGGACACTGTTGAGTGATTGACAGCTGATTGTAACTGACAGGTAAGACGCCATGTTCAAACTTTGAAAGAACTATAGGGCTAATCTGGTCAAGTTTGAAAGGCTGGCGGCCTTTTATATTTTAGTCATTTATTGGATGCTCTTATCCAGAGACTTACAGTAAGTGCAGGGATATTCCCTGATGAAACTTGGTGTAAGGTGCCTCGCTCAACGGCACAAAGGCATGTGGCATACTTGGGAAGCAATTAGGCAACCTTCCAATTACAAGAATGACTCCCTAACAACAGAGCCATCTGTCGGCCCCTAGTTTTCCTGGTGCAGCAGACAGGCTGACTGATTTGACGGTAGTCTTGCAGGAACAAAGTATTGCATGACTCATTCTGAAAAATGCAGGTGTACACTAAGACTTCTCAGCCTATCCACCATGAACATCCATTTACGTTCTGCTTTTTTTCTATTCTAAAACAGCCTTGATGCAATCACTGAAGTCATTTCATCAACAAACCACAAGCTCTGTCTGAGTCTTCTGAAACCATTTGCATGCCAGGAATCCTGCTCTAAGTGAGAATTATATGCCTGAGTGTTTAAACAATGTTTCACTTTGTAGAAACTGAAACTGAAATGAAGCCCACGCACTGATATTAAACCCATGCAATGCACAACGCAGAAGGGAAAATGGTACAATCCTACAATCCACTTAAAAATTACATTTTGTAGACCTAGTCAAACATTGTGTAGTATAGGACCAGCCTATAGGATGCTTCTTACATTCATATTTGAGGATTTAAAATTCTTTAAAATTAAGCCAGCAAGATTTACAGTAAAGCCTAATGGTCCCATTTGACCTCATTTGCTATTATTTACCTAACAAAGACATCACTTCAAACTCAGGGTACTCAGTTAGTCTGACATTAGATGGGACCTGAATCTGACCCTCTTAAACTAAACATATGTAAGCGTAATGATACATCAGGATTATACTACAAACCATGAGTATACAGCAATGTTGATGTTAGCAAGTAAAATGAGCAATCACTGTAGTGATGACAACCTATTTTAAGGAATTATTCAGACAGTGTGCAGGCATAGCGAGCAAGAGGTAAAATCATTCATTGCTCTACCATCTTAAAAATAAATACAAATAAACGATGACTAAAAAGCGGCACACCCTTTGAAATCTAACAATTCAACCCCTTTGTTCACACCTCCTCAAGCACTTGTCTCTCTCTCTCCTCCTCCACTTTTTGGATCTCAGCGAGCGACAGGGCGTTTTGGGCCTGGGAAATGGCTGCTGGCGTGGCTGACTGCTGGCCCCATTTGGAGGATGATGGCAGCTGCAACACAGAAAGAGCCAGGTTATTCCTAGGGCACACAACCAAACAGTAACTGTATACACTGGGATGGACATTTCAGATGCGCGTTACCTTCATTTGAGCTAGCTGTTGCTGCTGCTGTTGCTGCTGTAGTCGGCGAAGGGCCTCCTGCTGTTGCTGCCTCTGTCTGGCCAGCTCTTGCTGCCTCGCTGCCTCCTGTTCCCTCTTCTTGGCCTCCTCCTGCTGTTGCCGAGCCAAGGCCGCCAAGGCCGCCACGGCTGCCGACTCCTCCTCTAGTCGCTTCTCTTCTTCGCGCCTTCTCAGGGCCTCCAGCTCTTCCTGTTTCCGGCGCTCCTCCTCCTGCTAAAAGGAACAGCGTTAGTAGGATTCACAGGACCAGCTACGGCACGGCTACTCTGATTGCAACACTGGTGTAAATATTGAGATCTTCAAGTGACTCCGTTACCATAATAACCTTAAAGGTCACAAAAGTAAAAAAGAAATGCTGCAGTATACCATGTCATTTCTTACTGAAAATACAAAAGATTCTCTGGTTTGGACAGGGAGCCATTTATTGCTTGTTTCCCAGAATTATAGATCATGGTGAAAAAAGTTAATGTCAACCCCTGCAAGACATTTATTTCAACGATGCCCTTCCTAGTTCTCTCTGTTTGAAACCTGCATATAATAATATTACTCAAATTATGCGAGTTCGACAAGTGCAAAAATGTTAATCAATTGAATGATGGTTTTGGCGCATTGACAACGTATGGATTTGATGGGTCTCAAGACTAAAATAAATCTGTCTAAAAACTGAATGAATACAGAAGAAAAACTAAGCAAATCAAATGTTAAATGGGTACTGTCGAACTTGGCAGAATCCTGTGATAAGAATTTCTCTTTCAGTGATCAGCTTAAAAAATGTATGAACATCAATTTCCTGCTACTTTAACAATTTTTGGGACAATGATTTACTACTAGGCAGTGCATGTTTTGCCATTTGAACAGGAATTGTAATGATAACATGACGAGTTGTGCTTCTACAGAGTTAAAGGACATGCACCGGTCCAGCTTTCAGATCATTTATGCATGTTTAGGGCATGCTGTGTGTTACAAAGCACTGCATAATGTAGGTAGGCCAATTCAACTCTGCCCCTTGAAGCCAGTTCCATTCCATTTTTTCATTGCAACCCTCCGATGTATTTACACTTGGTACACCAGGTAGGTACAATTAACCCATTTACCTGCTAAAAACGCCTATAAAAACCTGTTATTCTAGGATGAATATCTCCTGAGGGTTTGCTGAAAAAATACTAAGAATTGTCCACATCTACCAAAACCTTAATATCTAAGCCTCTGTAGCACATAAAAACATGAAACAAAATTCATTTTAAAGGTAGGAATCACAGGTTTTATTATATTATGCTCTCTTAGCACTTACATACCAACACATTTTTCAAAATTCTCAAAGTCAGATGGAGAATAAAAAATTTATAAATCAACTATATAACATAAGAAATCCCATTTTAAACATGCCAAAACACTGAACACGGCATCTTGTTATGATATAGAGGTGGGGAAAATCCTGAGGTTGAACTGGGAACAGTCTCAGTCTCTGAGCTCCATGGCTCACATCTCTCCTCTTTGGCTGTTGAACAGCATTATCCTTACATGGACAGACAGGCAGACAGACTGACTGAATGACTGACTGACACACATACTGATTATTTATATTTATTATGTTATTTGTGTATATTTATAGTATTTATATTTATTGATATTTATTAATTATGCCATTATTATATTTATATATTAACATTATTGTATTTATTATTGTCAATATCAACCATCATCACCATAATTAAATTACAATTTATTCAAGTTGGTGGGGGTCTGACCGCGCGTCTGATCAGCGTACTGATTCGTTTCTGTCACCAACATGTCCCAAAGCTCATCGGTAAAAATACACTAAAAAACTTCCAGGGGGCTAGCATTCACGGGGATCGGCTGTTTCAACCCCAGTTTGCGGGTGAACTGCTTTGCCTTGCGCGGCAGTTCACCCTCAATTCTCCAGTCTACCTGGAATCCGTGAAATCAATCCTCCTCCTCCTCCTCCTCTCCTTCTGTGTCCCACAAATCCCACTCCTGTGCTTTATCCAAAGGATCATCCGGCATGTAGTCATCAAAACCATCCTCTATCACCTCCTCCCTATCAAACTCCTCCCATATAAACGAACGCAGCAATATCTTATTGAGAAAAACTAACGCTGTCGTAGCCATTTTCAAAAATATACACACGTATGTCTAATTGATCGACGTTATTTTCAGCGAACCACGGTACAGTCGGGCGTCACGTTGTCTTTACAAAATCAACAAGACCCATCTAATGTGTATTTAAACCAATGACAGTGCGTTATATGCTTCACGCGTCACGAAAAGGATGACAAATACAAAATGCTGCGTCGCGCAGCAGCTGGCAGGAGGTTCTGATTTGCGCAATGAAGCAACCGGCGGGAAACGTAATGTTTCGCCGCGCAGCATCCGTCACCAATGGGTTAAGAAATGAGGTAGAACAGAAAACCAGCGGTCTCGGCCCTCATGGGGATAGAGCTCACTTTCCCTGGTGTAGGGAATCGTTTTTCAATATATAGCATTATGTGATTCTAAAATATCTAAAAAGACAGTTATGAATTGATTTCTACAACTAGCACATTTAAGCATTTTAGATTATGCAGATAAAAAACTGTTTCATGTGCCAATACCTGCTTGAGTCGTAGCTCTTCTCTCTGCTTTCTCTCCTCTTCCTCCCTCCTCCTCTTCTCCTCCAGTCTGCGGAGGGCCTCCTCTTGTGCCTGCCGTTCCTCCTCCTCCTCTTTCTGACGGCGCTGTGCCGCCTCCTGCTGTTCCCGTTGCATCCTTGATGCCTCCTCCTGTAGATTAGTGGGAATGAGTTTAGAGTTGTGAATCTGATCCAAACTATTGCTCAGAGAAAATTGAAACACAACCAGGGGTATTTAACGCTCTCTCAGTGGGAGTACTATGTTGGGTAACTAGAGTGATACGTCACCAATCCTACATGGGGAACAATGCAAAACAGTGTTCGATAGGTTAGACACTCAGAGTTAGAAAAGGTATTTACATTTAAGCACATTTAGCTAATGTTTAGTTTTTTATGTTAATTTTTACCACTTTCTCCCTTCCAATTGGTGTTGTCCAATTTCCCACCAACCCTGCCTTGTCAGCAGCTCCACAACTCCTTGGACAGATGCGGGGTGGCAAGCGGCGCGCAAATAGTTCATCCAACCACATGTCGCCGATCCGGCAAATTATTTTCACACTGCTCATCCCACACGGACGCTTTTAGTCAGATCATGCACAGGATGATTGACACTCACTGACTATACTTTACAGGCACCCGATCTGGACACAAGGAGTCACTGGAGAGCGACGTAATAGGATAGATAATCTGACTTATATGTACCAAATCCTGGGCAGCGATATGCCAATACGACACATGCTGGGTGTCCGGGTAAAGTCGGGAAAGCCATAGTCAGGCTCGAACCACTGACTATGACGTACACTGTCCTGCAATGCAATGACACCACCCCACGAGAACCCCCTAATTTTTTGGTATTTATTTAAACAGGACTGAGACCAAGGTCGCTTTTTCAGCTGAGCCCTGTGTACAGCAACTTAAAAATAAACAAAAACACAATTATGAAAAACAATTACATTCAACAAACATTGGAATTTCCCCATAAGAACCAAAACATCTAGCTTCAGGTTACTCTTTACAGTTAGACACTATGAATCCGAAGGGTATCAATGATGATTTTTCACTCAGCTCATTTCTGGGTTAATATTCCCTACAGCTATATCTAGGCATTGTCGTGCTAACTAAATGTTTAATTAAAATAAATATTAATAAATATCAAGTACTATCAGCTATACATATTTTCTTTGAAATGTGTAATGTTTTGTACCTATGTGTTTTGTATATATTGATTCACATTGTAGATTGTGTATTCTATTGTATATTAATATTGTATAGTGTGTGTTCCTGTACAACCACTTTCTGTGTATGAAATATAGAGCACCTTATTATTGGCACTTCACTATCCTAATTAACACAGCTGTCATTAATTCAGTTGTGTATATAACAAGACACCAGTGCTGTCTCTGTCAAACTCTGAAGAAGACGCCGAGGCGTCGAAACATCAGTAATAAATTATTTGAGCATCAGTTGGGACTGATTTTCTCTTTTTTGAGTGCTCCAAATCTTCAATTTTTCTACTCTTTACAGCACTTCAAGAGTGATGGGCAAATATCTGTTTAACCTAATGCTGAATGAACACAAAGTATTTCCAAGACCAACCAGTCTTGTGAATGTGTTTTATTACCAATGATTTTCCTATTTATTTGAGGTAATTAGGATGTTTATGGACACCACCAGCATTTAATTCCAGCCCATTGTGTCGGACCTGATTATGGCGTGCCAGCTCCTCCAGGCGTTTGTGTTCCTCTTCTTGCCGGGCCTGTAGCACCTCCTCTAGTCTTTTCCTCTCGTCCTCCTCCCTTTTGACTCTTAGCTCCGCCTCCCGTCGCTCCAGCTCTAGCTGAACAGGGAGAGTAAACCTTCAGAGTTATTCATCAAATCACAATCACAAGTCCTGGAAATAAACCAATGTAAAAATACTAATTGTCTCTGTAGTTAAAACATGAGAAAACAAAGTTGGCTGTGTTCTAAGGTTGGTAAAAGAACCGCAAATTGGCACAACAATATAGTATGATAGTCAAAACCAAACACTACACATGATTTGCCAATATTGTGGTGCTACCCAAAACAATCAAAGCGGTCCCACTTCATTATTTGCCCCAAGTTGACTCACACCCAACTGAGCTGGATAGTGAAACAAATGATTGAAAGTCTGGGTCACTTACCTTAGCAGCCTTGTTTTTCTCCAACTCCTGCATTTGTTCGATCGTGGGTGCCTTGGCTACGGAGTCAATCGGGAGGTCCCACACACTACTCCCCTCCCACGCTGCACAGAACACAGTTACTCAATGTAGTCACATTTTGACCATGGAGGAACAAGTGGCTGCTGCTTTTTCTTTATTTCATTTTAATTAGTTTCCAAGGAAGACATCGTTAAATGAGCGTTGTGAGTTCTTAACTAATGAGTGAGGATAACATTTCAACTAGGTACAAGGTATGGGCAAAGATCTGGTGATCTAGATCATCTTTAATCAGAGCATTTGAGGGTTCTGCCAACAGGTGTTGCTAAATTCATTTTAGAGTCGGGTCAATCCTTACCGCTGGGTGTGGGCTGCTGCATGTTTGGTGTACAGGAGGCCTGAGAGGAGGCGTTCTGCATGTCCCAGACTGAAGCCTGAGTGTCGGGTACTGACATGGACCGCGTCACAGGAGGTAACAGGCTTTCAGAGGTTCTGCACAGGAAGAGAAAGCGAAACACAAGTTGTGCTAATCAGAACAGAATCTGATCTAGGCAGAATTTTCACATGGTGAAATGTGTTCGTGTTGTCATGGGGGAAATGTCACAGAGGGGTAGGAAATAGCTTACTTCTGCAAATTCTTTTAAAGAACAAGCACATTCTACTCAAATGAACATGAACAGAAAATGAGACATACACCCCTCTAGTACATTATGTCAACTTTCAGAACATATCGGGCCATACATAGACCTATTCAATATATTTTTTAACAAACATTCTCACATGCAGCACAAATTATGCAATGATGGCAACATAGCCTAAAGCATGGGAATTTCTCCCTTTCCTTCAAGCACCGACTTATTATATATTTCTTTATTCAACCAGGTAAGTCGTCTGAAAATTTGATCTCATCTGCAGCAACGACCTGGGTAGATCACATAAAATTAGAATGTACAGCAAGGAAATAAGAATAAAATAAATACAGCAGCACAATCCTCTAAAACAAACAAGGTCAGTACTAAAATACTCTTCAAGATACTTCATTGAGTAATGTGTACCAAGTCCCCATGGAATCTATTGCGACAGAGATCATCAAGTAGGTTGTATGCATCCTAAAGTCATTTGCATTTCCTCATTATTCTCTTCCCAGTATTTGCTTTTGTAAAAAGGTTTGTGAAAAATCTTTTTCACCAGTTAACCACTTTGAAATGCATGTAATGTATTAATCGTGCTATATGAATAAAGATTTTAGTCCATGTATTGGTTTGTGTGATTTCTCCACTGAGCTGTGTGTAAATTGTCCTGGATAAGAGTCTAAATGACTCAAGTGTAAATGGGGTTACATCTAACTTCACTTTATTTGAGGTCAACTTGACCTAAATGTCAAATCGTGGTATATGACAAAGTAAGAATGATAATAACTGTGTATAACACACATTATGTCAAAGTAAAATATTGTATGCCAAACGGTTCATTTAATGTGGTTTATAACGCCCCCTGCCTGTAGTTTTCCAAGAACCTACTTCTGGTTAACTACCCTTGCTCAACTAAACTTTTAATGTTTATTCTTCATTTAAGTAATTTAAGTTTCCTAGTTACATGTCAGATTCAGCTCTACTTGGCAGTCATGATAAATGTATCAGTGGTAGTGCTTATCTTGTGACAGCTAATAGTTTAAATTGTGCTGTTTTCAGTGATAAAAACTAGGAATACATATCCAGGAAAAAGGTAATTCAAATGTAGGTAACTAGGTAGGTAGGTAAATAAATAGGTAGGTAGGTAAATAGGTAGGTACTTTTTATTGATCCCCAAGGGGAAATTCCTTTGCCAAACAGCAACAATTAACACTGGACTGGTGCAAAATGCCAAAACTGAAATGAGCGGCTTACAGTGAATACAGGGACATCCCCCTGGAGCAACTTAGGGTAAAGTGCCTTGCTCAAGAACACAATGATATCTCGCGCAGTCAAGTATCAAACCGGCAACCTTCTGACTACAAGTCTGACTCCCTAACCACGGAGCCATCTGCCCCAGTTTCAAGTCAAATAGCGGGAGCTCGACATTTTCATACTGCCAATTTAACTAAAAAACAATACCTTTGAGTAGGGTATAGTAGAGTGTCTGCAGGCTTGACGACATTACATTTAAAACTTTAATGCCACTGCTTTTGAGACCAATACTTCAGTAAAATATCAAAAAAGAAATACTTGCAATTGGTCAGGAATTAAATTATAATGCATACTGGCAAGAGGATTATGTATTCTAGCATCTAGCTTCAATCTCATTTGTGATCAAACAAAACATATTTAAGACCCGGGACATGGTCTACCTAATAATATAAGTTTTATTTTGTGATATTTCCCAATTTTTCTCCCCTCATAATTCCCTTTAATCCTGCCTTGTCAGCAGCCTTGACAGAGCACACATGGTTCATCCAATCACGTCGCACAGCTGCAGATTCTATTTGCACTGCGAATCCAACACGGAAGCTTTTAGTCGAATCATGCACGGGATGATTACTTTCACCGACGATTGAACCTACAGGCACCCGATCTGGACACAAGGAGTCGCTGGAGGGCGATGTGTAGGGGTGTGACGGTTATTAAATAACCGTGAGACCGACGGTTATAGATGAACACCATCATTAGAACTCTATAACCGCCAAAACAGTGTAATTTAAATATATTTTTTAAAAGTAATCAGACAAAGTGTGTTTAAATACTAATTAAAAATAATTGCTTTACTAACAGTCTGTGTTATAAATGGTCTACGCCTTTTCCAACTGTTTTGATTCTTTGGAAAAAAGCACAACTGAGATTTGCAGATACATGCATGCAGCACAGTGGCCAATCTTTGAAACAGAGTTCAATGGCAAGTGTGGGGGGTGGGGGTGCAAGGTGGCCTATCGTTCAAACAACACCTATTCATTAGTGGGGGAGGGTGAATAGTCTGTTTCTTTTCCCAGTGAGGTGAAAATATGGATCTTGTTATAAAAAAAGTTAAAATCATGGTATAACAACGTGATGGCTGAGATGCAAAGACAACTCATGTGAACATGGAGAATATATCAGGTCAATTGTGTTCAACGACGTGTTAGGGAGGTGCTTCTTACAGTTTCAAGAACCTGTAGGGTGGGGGTCGTTGGGTGATAGCGATGATTTCACATTTCAGTTTTAAACCAGATGGCAATAGACTGACAAGCTAAACCCACATCAAGATGTTGGGTCTGGGAACTCACCATTGGCAGGGCTCAATCCGAGGGGCGGGATAAACGGTTGTCTTTCAAATTCCACAACCAACCAGAGCGACAAAGTATCGGTCAGCAAAACTCCAAACACATCTTCCATTAGTGCAGTCTTTTCTCAAAGAAAAACTTAACTCAAAGGCTTCCAGAGTCGCGGCCAAAGCCGATTCGAAAGACAGCTGTTCGCCAGCAGCAAAGTCAAAGTCAAAGTGGTTTATTTATCATATGCATTGAATAACATACATCATCCTATGCAGAGAAATTCTTTTTGACATGGCTCGGCAATTCTATGCAGTGGGCTTAAAAACAAGAATTACAACAACATAAGAATTTTAAAATAGTAATGACAATAGTAATAATAATAATATTAATAATAAAACGCTATGTACTGATTAGTGGTCTGGAAAATGTACAACAGTAGAAGTAGTAAATATTATAGAATTGGCATGGAAAATTGCTTTTAAAGGTGCATTTGAATTCTGCTACATCAGATGTAGAGAGCATAAAGTGACCAGAGAGTGTTAGTGCTCAACAGACGATTTGCAATCAGTGTCTGTGTTCCATGTTGAGCAGCCGAATGGCCTGTGGGAAGAAACTGTTTTTAAGTCTGGTGGTCCGTGCCTTGCTGCTCCGGTAACGTCTACCAGACGGCAGTAGTGAGAAAAGATCACGGCCTGGGTGGCTGTGGTCTTTGAGGATGTTTTTGGTTTTCCTAAGGCATCGCTTATGGTAGATGCCTTGCACGGAGGGGAGGCAGCAGCCAATGATGCGCTCCGGTGACTTCACCACCCTCTGAAGGGCCTTACGATCAGCAGCTGAGCAGCTGCCGTACCAGGCTGTAATGCAGCCTGAAAGGATGCTCTCAATGGTGCACCTGTAGAAGTTTGTTAAAATCCTGACAGACATGCCAAACTTCTTGAGTCTCCTCAGAAAGTATAGGCGCTTTTGGGCAGTTTTTGTTACCGAGATTGTCTGTCTGGACCATGTGAGGTTGTCGCTGATGAACACACCGAGGAACTTGAACTCTGAAACTCTCTCGACTTCAGCTCCAT
>JACXGM010000395.1:0-34258 GCA_016801145.1 Umbra pygmaea | reverse complement strand
CATCAGCAGCAGCCATCTACTTTGTTTTTTTCCCGTAATTACGTTAAGCCCGCCCACCGACTCTATACACGATGTGATTGGACTGACCAGAATTTTTTTCCAGCTGTTAATAACAGTCATCTTTGACCAACGTCATAACCGTCACACCCCTAGCGATGTGTTGGGATAAAAAAATCAGATTTATCTAACCCAAATTCCAGGCAATACTATGCTAATTTGCACAGCCTTGTGCATGAGGCACGGGGAAAGTCAGGAAACCCATAGTCAGGCTCGAACCCATAACTATCATGATGTAGAATGTCGTGCAATGCAGTGAAATTCATGTAACACATCTATTACATTCATTGCTAATAAAATGATTTAATGTGATGGCCAACAGTGAGACATCAATAAAAAATACTATATAAAAAAAACTATTTTTGGTATTTGGCAGACTATCAGTAGCTAGCAAGAGGTTTTATGGCTTAATAAGGTAATGTTAACTTATAATTGTTTGAGTAGTTAGCCAGTATACTGTGACCACCTCTGTGGTTGTTCCCATTCCCTGCCATCTTTTACATTTCTTGGATGAATTGATGGTGTTCACCGTATATCATTTTAGTGAAGAAAGAATTTTACAAAAGTAATACATGGCTCCACAATACACCTGCGCTAATGCGATACAGAACTAGAACGTGGAGATTTACTCGACGAAGATGGATGGATTTATAACTAATCTGCAGATATCGGAAGAAATTAGATGGAGGCAAAGCGTGTTTAATCGCCAGGTTGGGAAAACTCGAGAAACTCCATTTTCATAAAGATCCTTAAAAGTTTTAATACAATTTTTTTCCCAGAGAGTGAAAGCACTGACGACCACAGATGGTGTAAATATGTGGTTGTTATTAATAGGGCCTAAAATGGACGCAGTGGGGAACATCGTTCTTAAGTAGGTTTCCTTGGGCTCAGCTGGCAAACAAATTATCACAGGTGTCTAAGATTGACTTCAATGATCCAAAAAGCCTAGAGACACAATACGATCCTTGAGTTTGAATGAAAAACTAAATATTTAATGTTTCACACTTAATTCCAATTTGCATAATAATTTGGAATGCATTGTATAGTTTATAAAGCTACCTTTATGCAACTGGTTTAAAATCACGATAAAGCAAATCTAGAGAGTTTTACCAAGTTTTAAAAAACAGCCCGAATTTCATAGCTAATTTCTTAGGCTGTGTGACAAAGACTCCATGTCAGTTTATTTTCTTATATGCTGAAAACTGTATGTTTACTTCTCTATTGATTAACAACACTAACCAGGGTACCCCCAGGATCCTCCACCTTAAATTCAAGGCTTTTTAAGACCTTTTCAACACCATTTCAAATTAAATTCAATGCCAATTTATTCCAACAGAAGTACAAGAGGATAATGTCAAATCTGTATGAATTTTAAACCCTAAAATTATGTAGTGGGCTACATAACTTACATAAAATATTTCATAAAAATTATCAGACATACAGTATTCAATACATACAAATGCCTATTCTGAAAACACACATTTTAATTTTTAATAAACAAATACATTTGAACTTAAAGATGTTGAAGGCGGCAGGCCGAGGCGAGACAGGGCTAAATCACCCCAAGAATAAGCTTAGTACCCGCTTTAGCCCCCCCAGAAATGATTCCATATTTTCATTTAAAAAAAATTATAAAAACTTGCCCTGGATGATGTACTTTCGCTTTTCTAAACAGCTAAGTCCAGGTAAGCAAAGTTTGCATGGTTGTTAACTAACCCTCCCTTGCCATCCCCGCAACTGGATGTAATAAAACTGACACGCAGTCACTGAAACTCACAGTAAGCTACCTACTCACTGTTTGAGGATCTATTCTGTACCACAAAATATGTCGACATGCTACAGTCTCCTATCCAGATAGGGGGGCAGAGGCCATTTTTATAAATATATTATCTTATAAATAAACTCCACAATATGTATTGCTTGCCTGGCATATTAATTAAATGCACAATTGTCTTTGTGGAATGGATGATTGCAAATAGGATTTATTATAGGAGTCAGTCAGAGAACAGACAGGACTGCTGAGGGTTCCAACTTTCACAGGCGAAGGGGAAAAATCAAATATACCTATATCTAATTTGTCTATGTTGTACCTAAATCACTTGAAGTAGGTCTAATTATTGTACTATCTCGCTCATCAGGGAGCTCGCTCACTCAGGGAGAGCAGGGTCGAGGTAGTACGGAAGTATTTGACATTTGTCCCACTATGCATGAGATACGTTTGTAAAATAACAAGTATTTGCGTGAAAAACAAATGGTCTTTCAAATTGAAACCTCATAAATAGGTAAGTTCAATTGCTTTTTGTCCAGATTATGTTGTATAACAAAAGCCAGCTGCATGGTTTCCAAACATTCCTCTGCCAACAAGGAGGAAATGTACAGAATGTGATCCTTAATTTCATTTTTCAAATCCAAATAAACCACTTTTCCCTCAAAAGTCAAGTAGACATTTTAGTTATGTGAATCAAATGCTCAAGATTCAATAAATTGATTCAGAGTCGAATCAAACGATTAAATTCAAAGAGCTGATAGTTCAGTTAAGTGAATGTCTTTCGTTGAAGATTCAGAGAAAAAAATAAGGAAAAAAAATCATTTTTGTCCAAGAGCAACAAAACAATCAAAAAAGGAGATTCTCCTACCAGATTTGATGAGCACAGTTCAACAAGTAAATCGAATCAGTGGGTGGCTTGCGGTGTATATACGTTTAATTGCGTCCGGTATGGAAAAAAAACTTTCGGCACCAACATCAACAGGCCTCGCGGTTAAATCAATCAACTTTATTCAAGACACAAAGGTCCATAGGTACAATATAGTTATATAAATATAAAAATATTACCTGGGGCCTATAATACGAAGCAAGATTTGGGGTTAGCGAGGTAACTTCATGTTTAACCCTGGGTTTTCAGTATCACGTTGTTACAAGGTTACATCGCCACGGTAACTTATGCTGGGAAACTAACATAGTCAAGATAACCGATTAACCCGAAGAGAAGGACCGCCTACTGACCAATGAATCCTCGATTGAAAAATGGGTCACCATTTTGGGAGTCGCCACTGGTTTTCTCTGATGATAAACTTTATGACATATTTAGATTCTCAGCGGAGGGACTGACATGTCTGTGTCATCTTCTTTAGCCGTATGTGCCAGTACAGTGCGATATATCGAAGATGTGCACTTACAGTTCCACAGACTTTATACATAGTGTTGCATTTGTTTGTGACAGGTATTTTAATGTATGGTCTGTTTAATACGGACCAACATCAATATATCCCCTTTCACTGTAATACATACATTTACTATTTACTCCTACAGAACTGGTTGAACAACAAAGTATTTTGACATTGATTAATTTACACACCCTGTACAATGTTTATTTGCTCCCATGACTGTTTATTACTGTCAGGGTAGCAAATGAAAGTATACGATAAATAAAATTGTTATACACGATCAGCATTAAGCAACACATTGGTTTAATGAAATACACAATTGTAATTAGTCAGTGATACGGGTGGCAATTTTTTCCCAGCTTTCCTTCCTGCTTTATGTCTTTATTATATTTCTTTATGCTGTTCATATTTTTCTAAAATTATCAATTACTACAGTTGAGCGAAATATGAGTATCTCATAGACTTGTCCCTGTCTGCGATTGGTACGATGGTGCACACACCGCCCCTTTCATGTAAACGCGCTCGTCACTAGATTGGGAAATCCTGGGTTGATTTAATTGATAACCAACATTGTACATCTCTTATCTAGATCGCAATTGTTAGGTTCAGTAAAGCCAGGTAATTAAAAGAAATCCAGGGCATGTTGAACTTGCTTCGTAGTATAGGCCCGTGGCACAGGCTTGACCCAAACGTAATTCGGATTTTGTGGCCACAGCGGATTAAACCAACACTTTTTCCCATTTCAGACGACAAACTAGACTAGGCTACGTATTAGTAGGCTACTACCTTGTTCTCTGTACCTCACTTACCTAGTAACCCTAGCAACAGGTGTGCACGCTTTCTGCTATGATGTGGAGCGCGAGATGCACTGAACTATAAAATGCATTATTTTTTATTAGCCTAAATTTAATTTTAAGGTATTAATTTAATCCTAGGAAAAGCAAAAAATATAAGACCTTTGTAGCGAAATCCAAGACTTTACTATACCAAATTCAAGGCTTTTAAGGCCTTAATTTGAGACTATCAAATGTAAGACTTTTTCAATGCTTAAGACCCGCGGGTACCCTAACTAACATATGCCAAATGTTTAAATCCAAGTAAGATGTTAAAAATGTATCCCTTACCTTTCTCAGGGTATTAAAAGTGAACAGAACTTAACTTGACACATTACGCTAAGAAAAGTTGTTTTTTATTTAAAAACACATATTCAAGATGCCATTTTTTGCATTTTTCTTTCAATTTTTTACTTAATTTAACTTGTTTTGTTTTTAACGCTCTACTGACAAGTGTGCATCTCCACCAAACGCCTAGATGTAGGTTTAGTGTCACATCCGCCTTCATTTTTGGCATACGTAAATGGGGCGTGCATGTTCACTAACCTCATGCTTAATTTTGAGTAGCTGTTGTTGCGATGTTGGGGTATAAACTGCTTGTGTATGTATACTGACATATGTTCCACTGACCTCATCTTTAGGGCCTGGTATTGCTGAAGCAGCATGTTGATCTGCTGCTGTTGTTGCTGCTGCTGCTGGTGTGGTGCAGAGCTGAGGACCTGAGCCTTCTGCTGGGCCAGGGCCTGGGCATACTGCTGCCTCAACACGTACTGGTACTGCAACTGCTGCAGTTGGTACAGGTTGAGAGCTGTGAGCTCCTGCTGCCTCTTCAAACGCTCTTGATCCCCGGCATCGCTCTGCAGGTGGGAATGGGGAGGATGTGAGACAGGGCGAAGGGACAAGGTTGGGCTGTTTAATATGCTGTATGTTTGTAAAATGTTCAATACTTTCCATTGGAAATTCCTGATTGTCTCATCAGACAATCCTAACCAATGTTGGTGCAACGACAAACTCTAGAGAAATATATGCATGCCATCTTTTCCAATAGGACTTCCATCCTTGCTCCAACATCAATAAGCTTCATTCTTCAAACTGAGAATAGGTTTCATTGTTTAGTTTATTCTTTTCATTAAAAGATCTGAGCTGGTGGGGGTCTGTGTGGCGTGATGGGCTAAGTTGCTGCCTTGCAGGACAAAATACGCACCGATTGTCATTGTTTCAAGCCTGACTATAGCCTGCGGTATACTAGCTGTTCCCGACCTGGCGCGCCAAAGTGACATCAAAATGACGTAGATTTCGCTGCCGCGCTGGGATTTCGAGCGGGCGAGCCAAGGGCGTGCACACCACTCTTTTTCAGCGGCGTGCTACAAAGCGGAAACAGGAGGCATGGACGAGGTCGAGGGCACAGTTAACAACTCATAATAACACAGTTAATGGTTTATAATAAAACTGTAAATGGTTCATAACAACATAATTAAGATAATCTTAGCCACTGTGGACATTAACGTCAATGCTGCTGCCAGTTCTGCCATTGTTTAACTTTTTCTTCTTCTTCTAGTCCGTAGAAATATCTGAGTAGGTAGCCTCTCCTCAGTTGCGATACCTCTAGTGTCGCGAGTACCAAGCACATGTAGAAATAGTTACGGCACTCCCATGACGTGACATTGGTGCACGCCGGGTTGAGAACAGCTAGTATACCGCAGGCTTATAACTTCTCCTACTTTGCCCAGGCCTCCAGCACGAGGCAGCGCAAAATGGCATAGTGCTGACCGAGATTCGGGATATAAGTCAGATTATATATCTTGCCACATCGCTCTCCAGTGACCCCATGTGTGCAGATCAGGCGAGTGTAAATTAAATTGCATAAGTATAATTGGTGAGCGTATTCATACATGAACTGACTAAAGGCTTCCGTGTTGAATGACCAGAGCAAAAAGAATCGGCAGCTGGGCGTTATGTGGTTGGATGAACCATATGAACGCCCTTCACTGAGCAGGGGCGTTGCTGTGCTGCCGACATAGCAGGGTTAGTGGGGAAAAATTGGACAAGAACAAATGGGAGGGGAGAAAATGGGGAGAAAAAAAATGGAACCGTTTTTAAAATGAGCTGAACAGTACAGAGAATAATCAAAACAGAGGATTTCTACTAATATTTCAAAGTATAAATGCTAGAATGCCCAGTGGAGCTCAGTGTACCAGCAAGGGTGGTGGTGCGGGACCCAGGGCAAAGGGCACCCTGCCCCAAATCTTGATGATTTCCCCCAGGGCCTGGAAGACCTCGTCGCAGCCTCTCTTCACCAGCAGGGTCATGGTGAAGTAGCCTGCCTGAAACCACTCTGTCATTTCCTGATTACTGAACGGGCCTGGAAAACGAGCACACATGGAAGGGAAGTTTAGTTTTTTTAAAGTAGCTTTTTGAAATGACAAGATAAATAATTAATACTTTATATATGTAGAAGTGAAAGCCAAGCTATTTGTAATTCTACTCTATTTTGGCCCTTTGCAACTCCTTATTCAATAATTATTTTGGAATGAACTCCTTACTTTTGACTTGGAAATGCACAGTAATTATGCAATCTGGGTCGATTAAAAAATGGAATAAAGGCCAGAAAGAAGCTGGCCTCTCCAGCACTGACAGAAGCCTGCGGTCACCTTGTATCTCTCCCTGTGGGTCTTTATAAAACCACTTCAGAGCAGCCTCATGTGTAAGTGGTAAGCCAGCTGGTTTAGGGGCACAGTTTTTTGCAGCAAGCCTATCGTCACCCTCCTGTAGGTAAGCCACCATCTTCTCTGCCTCCTACAAGAGAAGGGGGGAATTTACACACATGGGTTTAACAAAAACAGTACATGTCATTAGGGTGGCCCAACCCTGCTTCTGGAAACACCAACCTGTCTAGTTGTGAATAACCTGACTTTGCTGTTTATCCAGCTGATTATTACAGTCAGGTGGGCTGGAGAGAGAACGTTCCGGATGGTATCTCTCCAGGAACTTGGCAGGATGGCCGTTAAGTGCACAGTAAATCACAACAAACACCACCATCTCTGTTTATCTAATAGTTCTCGTTTCTATTTGTCTATACAACACTACCTAGAACAAACCTGCAGCTAGGAATTCGCTTTGTCCACAAGACTGCTAAAAATGTGAAACTTCTCCCAGAGAGATAGTGAAGTGGTGTAAGAGACAAGATTTCTTTACAATTTAAAATCAAGACCAGACAGCTTACTTCCCCTAAATTGCAGCGTTCCAATACACAAACTTCTAGCAGAACCAGAACTGCCTTGATTCACTAATAACTTTCACAGAATCATAATTCCTGTAAAAGCTGCTACTGGAAAACAACCAACAGGGTCAAATGAGATCAAATAGATCTAACATCTAAACACCTGTTCAAAGTGCTTTAGTCCTTCGTCTTCATCCATGATGTGGTGCGGTGGCATGGCCACGGGCATTCCGATCGGTGCAATGAGGCCAGGGCCGGGGGCCATGATGGATGTGCTCTGGGCCAGGAGTGTGGCGCTGAAGGACAGGGGGGCCGTCATGGCAACGGGCACGTCCAGCGGCTTCTGCTGCACCTGGACAGTGGGCGACGGGGCGGATAGGGGAGACGCTGGACGGGATGCAGAGAAGAAGGAATGGTTTGTCTCTCACAGGTGGGGGATGGACGTTTTTTGTGCAAGTAATAATCTCCCATTTGACCTTGAGACTACAGCCTGGGAGCATATGGACACATTTTGCTATATTTTACTTTCTATGAGTTAAATTATGAAGAGGACGCATTAATTTGACCTCTACTTTTTTGGGGAAACAATGAAAATCTACAATTTAACTACAAAGTTTGGTGAAACGTTAATTGCAACCAATATTGCCCTGGTATCTAGCTTTAATTGGCACTGGTCATGAGAAACATGGGGACCTGTGAGAGCCACTGCATAATGAGAACTGTCAAAATAAATCAGAAGAGACGGCGTGATAAAGCAAACTGAAAAGGTAGAGATCATAGAAATATTCAAAGACCGATAATACCGCAGAGGAGATGCTACTTCAAATGTTCAAATCAGAATACTACCATAAGATGAGAATGCTGCTCAATCCACCACATTTTAAAAGCACAATATGTGCTTGATGTGTTGGTATGACAGCAGACCATAAAATAAATAAAATGGGACAGAAAGGTAGCCCATTGGATAGGGGCATCTGACTGGTGTGTGTAAAAACCCTGTTTCAAATTGTTTTAAGGCTGAAAGTAAACCTTTCAGAACAAAAGACTTTAGTAAGTCTTTTGAGCTGTATAAACACAACTACTATATATTTCCAGCTGACGAGCTTACTAATGCTGCAAACATTTTGTTTCTTGATATTTAAAAAATAAATTATATATGACAATAATTCCCTACACTGTTGGGTGCTTTTTAAAATAAAATTTTAAAACTTTTGGAAACTTTGGATCACAGAAATTTTTGTTTTCACTCCACAAAATTCTACAGATTACCTTTAATGTATTGGTTTAAAGCACACATTCACTAATAAAAAACTGTCAGCAATATTCTTCTCTTCTGAATGAAAGGCTTGTATGTAGCAACAATCATAATATCATTCAACTCTCCATTATCGGCATTCCCAGCAGCTGTTTTCAAATACATTTTATTTCATCCTTGCATTAAACTGTCCATGTTTTGTGATTATTAGTATCATAGAAATGTGACCTAGCTTGTAACCAAATATCATGTCTGAGTTCATAAACCAATTAGCTAAAAAATATGATCCCCTATTATCAGTCCTTATTTTGTTCAATTACATAATCTTCTCTTATTTGTTTTAAAAAGCTACATAGTGGTGTTTTCCAAAGAGTTTACTAGAAAAATAGCTTGTTTGCTTGTCTTCCTATAAAGGAAAAAAATGACTGACCAACTTCTCCTTGCCCAGCGCTCTACTTTAAGAATCTAAATGTGGACTCAAGTCGGATTTGTTGCCCAAAAGGTGTCTTTCCAGTTTTCGGTCAGATTAATGGGTTGTTAGTAGGGATGCTCATTTCAGGTAATTTTCCCGACCGACAACCGCAACTCGTTATCCGATTATTAACCGTTAACTGATAAGATAATAAGATTCAATTGGCTTTAAATAATAAATGAAATTGTTGAGTGTCTGTAACCCGTTAAACATCCAAACAATATTTTTTACGGATTTGTTTTAATGTCTAAACAGCATAAAGAACAGATCAACAACAGCTGCCGGGTGCACCAGCTTTGAGTATAAGTTCACTCGGGTGCAAAGTCCACACTAAACGAAACTAGTTAGTTTCATACTAAAGCTGTGTCGATGTTGGGTTACACCAAACTACACTGGCGTAAAGTCCACACTCCAAAATTTGTCGCAGACGTTTTCACTTTGTTGTCAATCAAAGGCAAGTAGCCTTGATGCAGTGTTTACAGAGTTAAATAGAATTTTATAGAATGAAAAACAGTCGGTGACAATCTGGAACAAGGTTGTTGCTTACAGGAGGCCTACTGCAAATAAGGGCTATATTTCATTAACACAAAACAAAATGTTGATAACGCTTGCTATGCATTATGTTACTAACTATACAATATCTGCCGAGCGCTCCATTCCATTGAAATGACCATTACGGTCCTCTCTGAAAATAAAGTGCGTGTTGTCAATCACTGTGTCTTGTTTTTAAGGTAACATTATTTTGTCTGCTATAATGCATCAGGAGCATGATGAATTATAGCCGATAAAATAATATATATTTCTCAATAAGATAGCCTTATACGTTTCTGTACATGAAAAAATGAAAGTGCAAGTTAATATCACAGTCATCATAAATGTCCAAGGGTTGTCATTTTAAATGAAGAACGCGTTGCAGACGCAAAACAAGCAGCCGGTATATTTCGCTCCTCATTACCTATATCTCCTTACCTTCCAAAATGAAGCCTAATATTGTAGCCTACATTAACAGTTTTGGCCACTTCTAGTCACATTGCTCACCACAGATTAACATTGCCTGGTGTCTATGACTAATAATCTCTTTATTTTCCTCCCTATCATTAACGGTTTCCCCCATACATAGTTATGCTTATATAGCATATACAGTCATATGCAAAAGATACCCCAGACAATTTCCATGATTTTCGTTTTTAAATAATTGTTTGGATCAGCCATTTCATTTTGATCTATCAAATAACTGAAGGACACAGTAATATTTCAGAAGTGAAATGAGGTTCATTGGATTAACAGAGAATGTGCAATATGCATCTAAACAAAATTAGACAGGTGCATACATTTGGGCACCCCAACAGAAATATCACAATATTTAATTGAGCCTCCTTTAGCAGAAATAACAGTCTCTAGACACTTCCTATAGCCTGTAATGAGTGTTTGAATTCTGGATGAAGGTATTTTGGACCATTCCTCCTTTGCGAAACCTCTCCAGTTCAGTTAGGTTTGTTGGTTGTCGAGCATGGACAGCCCGCTTCAAATCACCCCACAGATTCTTTATGATATTCAGGTCTGGGGATTGGGATGGTCATTTCAGAACATTGTACTTGTTCCTCTGCATAAATGCCAGAGTAGATTTTGAGCAGTGTTTTGGGTCGTTGTCTTGTTGAAATATCCAGCCCCGGTGTAACTTCAACTTTGTGACTGATTCCTCTAAATTATTCTCAAGTATCTGCTGATATTTATTCGAATCCATGCAACCCTTAACTTTAACCAAATTCCTAGTACTGGCACTGGCCACACAGGCCCACAGCATGATGAAACCTCCACCAAACTTTACTGTGGGTAGCAAGTGTTTGTCTTGGAACACTGTTCTTTTGCCGCCATGCATACAACCCTTTTTTATGACCAAATAACTCCATCTTTTTTTCATCAGTCCACAGCACCTTCTTCCAAAATGAAGCTGGCTTGTCCAAATGTGCGTTTGCATACCTCAAGCAACTTTGGTTGTGGCATGTGTGCAAAGAAGGCTTCTTCCGCATCACCATCAGGTACAGGTGCTCCTTGTGCAAAGCGTGCTAAATTGTTGAATGATGCACAGTGACACCCTCTGCAACAAGATGATGTTGTAGGTCTTTGGAGGTGTGCTGTTTTTGACTGCCCTCACCATCCCTTGCCTTTGCCTCTCTGATAATTTTACCTGGCCTGCCACTACTGCCCTTAACAAGTGTGTCTGTGGTCTTCCATTTCCTCACTACATTCCTCACAGTGGACATTCATTTTGATGCATATTGCACATTGTGCTGGTAAACTAAAATATCTGAACTTTTAAGCAAGTGTAAACTGTTGTGGTTTGAAGGAACATTCACTCACCACTAAACAGTTGTTTTAGCATGCTTTGTTGAAGTTTACAATTTGCAACTTTTCGCCCACAATTTAGATGCAACACTGTTTCAACATAGAAATGAAACGACTTAACCTGCATAAATTTGTATGATATCGGCGGATGACTGGCTACAAGGCAATACTTCATAGCAAATGTACTTTCTTGTGAACAGCGAATATCAAATTTGAACATGAGATTTTATCCCTCCAACCACTAGAAGTGGCCAATAACTTAGGAACATTAGCTAACAAGACTCAAGTAGGTCAGTGAACAGCCTTGTACACCTACCTGTGAGAGAGTGAGCAGAGGTGTGGGCCACAGGGAGGGGCTCCAAAATTGGGTTGGACATGGGAATGTGCAAGGGGACTTTGTTGGCCTCTGGTCTGTGTTCCGTGGCTGCGGAACGCTCCAGGGGCCTCTCTGACAGCCTGTTGGGCTCTTCCGCTCGCTTTGGTTGACTAGGAGGCAGCTGAGGGGCAGGGGGCAAGGGCTCTGGAGGCGAAGGCAGTGCATCCTCTACTGCTCTCGCCACATCTGGATAAGGCAGCAAGGAGAACTTTATGTCCAGGTAGACCAACTTAACAAATAACATACATTTCGTAATCACAGTCCTATGTTAAGCTATATTATCCAAGCATTTATGCTATGATTGTAGAGAACGTTTTGCTAGTCTTGCAAGCCAGACAAATCTACTTTTGAATGTGCAAAAAAATAGAATTCTTACTAGACCTTGTGTTGTTACCCTAGGTCTGGCAACGTGAAACTAGCATTTTACTGAAAGGTCGGTGGGCCAGATAAGAACCCATGATGCACCACTTCAAGGCCACTTATCTATAGTTCTTAACTAGTCATATTGGTTACAGCGAGAGAAAATGAACTAGAGCAAAATGGAAGCTTGTGATGATTAGGGGACCATGATAGTAGATAGAACTGATGACTTGACTCAATGTCTAACACCCATACTCTTAAGAGTCTTTTTGAAGCTTGATGTGCACAAGTAAAAGAGGTTGGTAAACAATTCTGTTCGTTCTTTAATTTAATAGTTTCTTCTGCAGTTTCTATCAGTGATTATTTATGCAAAACAAAAATAAGCAGTTAAATTAGTTAAGAATAATCTGGCAGTCTCTTCTAAAGAGAGAAAAAACAAAGCTCAGTGATTGAGTCATGTCTCCTAATTTAAATTGGAAATTGGAATATTTTAATGCAGTTAATAAAAAAAAGCAATAAAGCTATTAACAATGATTGTGTTAATGTGCGTTATTTAAACACATCTGGATAGAGAACAAACTTTGGTTTTCAAAACGACAGTTTTTTTCAGCATGGGATGGGATCAGCCCAGATACGTTTTGGAGAATAGTGACATAGATTCATTAAAAGATTTGATTATTTGCTCCCAGGTCGTTGCTGTAAATAAGAAATTGTTCTTAGTCAACTTACCTGGTTAAATAAAGGTTAAAAAAAAAAGGTTTTGATCCAACAGTTTTTTTTATTCAATGTCCCAAAACGTCCCCAATTTACTCCTTCTAACCTACCCTCTTTTCTGTCTGGTTCCGCCCTGGTCTCTCCATCCATATCTTTGGTCTCTCTGGGCTGGCCATCCTCCTCCTCCACTCCTTCGTCACACTCTTCCAGGGGTCTGAAGT
This sequence comes from Umbra pygmaea, assembly GCA_016801145.1. Lineage (NCBI taxonomy): Eukaryota > Metazoa > Chordata > Actinopteri > Esociformes > Umbridae > Umbra > Umbra pygmaea. Next base: position 21,239 of record JACXGM010000395.1, on the reverse strand, counting down.
CCAGCTCAGCCTCCTCCAGAATGGGCTCCTTGGGAGCTTTCTGTAAGGAACATGATAGTAAGTCCATGTTTCTCAGTCTTGTGAATGTGTGATTCAAGTCATTGAATTCTTTATTTTCTTTTGCACATCAACTAAGAGAACCTCCATACTGTGTGTAATTCTAAGACCTTTACCTTAACCGTGAATTGTTTGGGAAACAAACCCATTAGGTTAACTTGATGGCGTAACGCTCATGTACTCACCCGGACCTTGAGTGAGAGGAAGGCCCCAGATGAGTCGAAGGTACCCGTCTCCTCCTCGGCGTCCTCCAGGCACCACTCTGGCAGGCTGCCCCCATCCTCCTCCAGGCTGCCACTGCCCGACCGCGAATGTCTGTAGCCACGCTCATCCTCCCTGGCGTCGAAGGGGAACCGGCGCGGTCGAGACTGTTCTCCCGGGTGAGCCTCCCGCCACACTGCAGACCGTTGCCCTTCTGTGGGGAGGGGGTCGATTAGGCTTGTTTGTTCCCTGCTTTCTCTATACGTCCCTCTTATAATGTAAGCCACTAGAAATTCAAGTTTGTATTTATTATATTTATTAATAATAATTTAGGGGCCCAAAATGCCTAAACAAGAAAAATACATTGCTCCAAAAAATTTGAGGGAACACACAATCACAGTGTAACACCAAATCAATTAAACTTCAGGAATATCAACCTTTCCAGTTAGGAAGCAAAAAAAGTGATAGTGAATCAGAGTCACCTGTTTTGGAGCAAATTAAAGTGAAAACTGGTGAACAGGAGGCAACAGCAAGACAATCCCCAAAAAGGGAATGGGGTTTTGCATGTGGTGGCCATAGACTATTACGTTCACCTTATCCTTTCAGACTGATTCTTCAGTTTTGCGCGTTACTTGTTTCCTCCTCACTACTGGTAATGAGGCGGTACCTGCAGCACATTCAGGTAGCTTGACTGCTGTTAGCTACTGGAATGAACTGCTCAGGCCAAACACTCGTGCAGTAAGCCCTGGGTACCTCCTGGTGCAGGACAATGTCCATCCTCATGTGAACAGAGTGTGTAGGCAGTTGCTGGATGATGACGACACTGATGCCCTCACCTTCCCCAGACAAGAATACAATTGGGAACCTCTAGGACGTTATGCATCGATGCATCCAATGCCACCAACTAGTGCCACAGACTGACCAGGGGCCTCATTTATAAAACTTTGCGGTGGATTTGCGTCAGAAGTGGCGTACGGACAAAATATAGGACGTGCATACGTACTCGTTTGCGAGCAAGTCTTCTTGCTGTCTAAAAATGCGTTCCCTCCGAATCCTTCCATTTGCCACATCTTCTAGCAGCGCAAGATCAGCCATTGTGCGTCATTACACATTGGGTTGGCATCATGGCTTTTTATGACCATGCAGGTGATTAGGTGTGGGTATTGGCAAGTTCCTCGCGATACAATATATATCACGATACACATGTTACGATTCAATACATCACGATTTATTGCAATATCACAACTGAATCCCGATACTTACTGAAGTGATAAAGAAAAGCAAATTATATCAATTTTATACTTCAAAAGGGCAATCTTTTGTTAATGATTGTCTTTTGAATTATACAGTCTAATAATATTACCCCTAATAAGAAATTTAACTTAAATTTGAAAAAAAATATACATTTAAGGATTCACCTTCAGAATAGTTCAACCAGTGTGATCGACTTAGCGGCAGGATATCAATAGCAGTGTCAGGTAAGGTATATTGAGAGCATATTTTTAACACCTAAAATGTACCTAAACAACGATCAATAATAACCACATTTCTCTTTCATATTCGTCCCCATAACCACTGAAAACTGAAAAAACAAGTTATGGGGAGAAATATGAGAGAGAAATGGGGTTATTATTGATCATTGTTTAGGTACATTAAATCACGTTAAGCCTTTTCCTTACAATAGGCTCTAATGGAGCAGAAAGACTTAACGAATTTGGGTTAGTTGTTTTTATAGTTTTCAGTGGTTATGATGAGAAATATGAGAGAAATGTGGTTAATATTGATTGTTGTTTAGGTACATTAAATCCCGTAAAGCCTTTTCCTCGCCATTGGAGCCAATGAAGAAGAAAACTTTAACGTAAGATTACTTCTATAATAATTGGATTTCGGTTTAGTTATTTTGACAGGCTTAATTGTTCATGACAAGATATTGCCATGAGAAATTTGGTGACGATTGATACTTTAGGTACATTAAACCACGTTAAGATTTTTCACGTTAAGCATTTTATTATGTCCCTACCAAAAGTAACCGTGCAACTGCTCGAGTCTAATGTAATCTAGCGGAATTGCCATTAACACAATCATCTATGCACTAGAATCAAAGCTTTAGTTAATAACCCAAACTTGCAGAGAACCAAGACACCCACATTATCGATGTACATCACATACAAATGGCTACACGTCATGGTAGTTATATTAAGTTAATGTTGCAGGCTGCATGGTAGAGGCTGTCACAAGGAGAGGCTACTGAACGAGACCGTAACCGAGGGTACTGCTTGAGTCTAATGTAATCAAATGGGTGTCTCCTCCCCCCGTGGGCACGCGAACCGGTGACAAAATCTATTAACTCGGTAGGCCAACCAACAACCGTCCAGTTGACTCCGACTCGCGTAAGAGTCGATTGTCCCATCACCAGTTGGCTGATTTCTAGAAATCAGAGTTCTTTGGTAAGGGTGGGGATAGCGGCAGATGTCACCCGCTGCTTAGTGCTTACTGACACCTACAGGACTGTGCTTAATACTGCACTCACGTTACTCTCACATGTTACCGGCATTAAATAAAATGAGCAAACATCGATTCTAGAGCCCAGAGTATCGATACAAAGTCATGAAGAAAAGAATTGCGATTCATCATTAAATCATTGTATCGGCACAGCCCTACAGGTGATTGTATCTGATCAGCTACAGATGTCCGTATTCATGTAATTGTAAATGGGATTATACGCAAATGGAATTAATTCCAGCTTTCAAAATGGTTCAGACATCCGATGGAACAATTGATGGATGGAAATGAAAACGGCATATATATGAACACCATGATTCCGTAGCTGATGACATTTATGAACACAACTTTCCCCAGTGGAAAATGAAGATATCCATCTAATCTAATGCATGTCTGCTCTGCCAGACGGATTACATCGCCAGAAGGATATGTTTTAAACATTATTTTGTGTTATTTATGAGGATGAATTACATAACATGCCAATATAATTACAGACAATGTTTGAGTGTTCTTTTTTCAAATGATGTCTTTGTTTGCATTTAAGTTCATAGTAAGAACATTGTAGCAGTTGATTGTAAGAACGGCTTTGTGAAATATTCATATTATTAAATGAGAGGCAGTATTTCGATTTCGTTTAGCTACACAACGGTCTGCAGTTTCAGACAGCTTCACACATCTGCCGGCGGTGTCTCCATTTCTAATTTCACCCATTTTGTGCGTACGCATGGGTCAGAGTTTCTGTGAAGGACCGCATATTTTCCTGTCAAGTTTACTTTTTATAAATCCCAATTATTGCGTAGAGAGCGGCTTATGCCTTCTTGTGTGCGTACGCCATGTTTACAAATGAGGCCCCATGATCTCACTGATGCCCTGATCCAGGTCTGGGAGGAAATTCCCCAGGACAACATGCACTTTTAGGAACATGCACAGACATTTTCAGGAGTGAAAACAGGCACGTGGCCATATGCACTACTGAGGCAAAATATGAGTTGATGTTAAAATAACTTGTGATGTCAACTGTTTAATTTGATTTCCGGTGTGAGTTTGAATCCACACCTCAATCGGTTGGTGACTTTATTTTCCTTTGACAGACATTAGGTCATTTTGTTCTCAACTGAGAGTGTTTTACTGAGAGTACAGCAACGATTTTGATCTTTCATGTGTTTTGGTCATCGAGAACCTGTGTGTGATTTGTGTTCCCTTTATTATTTTGAGCAGTATATTGAACCCAATAAAGAGATTTTTTGCAAATTCCACTACATTCCGTTCCAAATTCTGTTATTTGCATTTTATTTTGTGATTCCACTTTTTCCTCACACCTCCATATAAAATCACCCTAGGCCAGTTGTTCCCAAAATTTTTGATAGCTGTACCATCATGGGTTTAGGACTCATTGTTGGAAACCAGTAACCACGCAGACGTGGTTTGCTCAACAATTTCCTTCACTGATTTGCAACTGCCTCTGCAACTGAACAACTATTTGGACAAAGTTGTATTCGGAAACCTGCACATTAACCCAAATATTGAAAATACTTCTATAACAAAAGCTTGCACTTGCATTGCCCTATAGGCTACTTTTACTTTCCATATAAGCAAAGTAATGATTTCCTGACACATAGATGAAAGGCTGTTTCATGAAATCTGCATAGGTATTTGTCATGTCATAGGGCCTCACTATCAGGCATGCAAAACAGGTCAGGGGTAAAAAGGTGAGAAGGATACAGCGAGTACGGGGGCATGCTACCCCGGAAGAAGATTTTGTACATTTTAAAGTTAATGTGGTGCACTTTGAGAGCAAAATTAACAGTTTAGCTCAATGTAGAATCTGTTCTCTTGTAAACAATGCCATGTTCTTCATGAACTTCTAGATGGGTGAACTGTATTTGTTCCCTGCTTGTTGGTTAACAGCTAGTGATCGGTTACAGAGGGTTGGCTATCGGTCAGAAAGTAAAAATCTCAGCATCTCTAAAGACGACACCCTGAGCTTGGTTTCCGAGGGGCATTTCGTTCTGCAGTTCGGCAGTGTTCAACTTCAGTTCAGTTGTCGACACATTGCTTAATGTTGCTGACTTGGAAAAAAAACTCTCCCCACTCTGCATCCGATTGGCTGTGAGGTTAAGGCATTAGGAGTGACGATTGGTTCCAGAGCCAGTTGTAAATTTGCAAAGCACGGGTAAAATGCTGTGTTGCCCATGGCCACAACCCCCCCCCAATATTTTCTTATCTGATCTGCACGAATCACGTAGGAAACCCATTTCAGTTTCACCTAAAGGTGAGGAGTTTGCATGCCTGTACTATGGCATGATTCACACAAGCACACACAAAAGCAAAAACATTTGCTATTTTAAGTGAGGACGGAAAATGTAAAACCATAAAAATAATTAGAATTTCATAACCATAACCTTAATCATGATTCTAACCACATCAGAAACCCTTATACGTTTGAAGGGTCACACCGTGGTACAGGGACCCATTTCTGTGCATGTAGAGTAACAAAATAAACTAAGCCAATTTGTGATTCCTAACCTGTATTTCCTATGGAATAACATATGACTTTGTTATAATCAGGCAAAACCAAATATATTTATCAAATGCTTCTTGTAATTACTTCGAATATCTGTGCGTTTACTCCCGGTGTCAGTACCAAAACTGATAATTATTGGTCAACTATCAAAATGCACAAACTACATGTGTTTGTGCCATAAAACGTAAGTTTCACCTACAGCTTGCTAGAAGCTGAAGCATTTCTGGTCCCCAAATATAGTAAAAAGCATGATCACACAAACACACAGGCGGCATCTTTACAGGGCACACCTGGACTCGGGGGGCACCACCGTTCGCTGTCCCGTCTGGGGGCGCCGGCCAGGCGCCAGCCCCCCTCATCATAGTCCTCACCATTCGCTTCATCGCGAGACGTACGCCAGTTCTCGCTCTCCGAGCGTGTGAATTCATGCTTCCTCGCAGTCAGCCCCCCAACACCTGTCCCGACCTCCTCGTAGTTAGCACGGACTGGAGGGGGAAAAATCTATTTTTAAAAATCAATAACTCATTTTCAAAAAGGAACAATAATTTTCATAACAAGCCATACTTAAAGGCTAATACACATACATTTGTAGCTAGGATGAAACAGACCACAACAGACCACAATGAACATCTGGATTGATTAGGTTGTGTATACTTTAAGTTAGCCCCTTTTGAACAATAATTGAAAATAGATTTTTTTCTTTTAAGACTAGATAAAATAAAGAACAGAATCCAATGGAAACACTTACCGTGATTCATCGGGAAATGGGCCGGAACAACTTCTGCTGGGTCAATAGAACAGAGGTACAGGGAGAAACCATGAAATTTCCTCAAAAACAATTTAGTTGATTAGCTCACAAATAAACACTGAAATGTTTTTTAGTCAGCACCCAGGTATCCAATTTACAGCTTTTTCACTAAAAAACACCTTGTTAAAATGCATCATTGCAGGTAGTATATACCAACTTCATTCATCCATCGTGCTGAACATTAATTTGCTGCTTTGCTACTTTAAAGTGTAGTGGGAAACATTATTAAAAACGGGACAAGTTGACAGCATAGCCTTTGATGGAGAACTTCATGAACAAACAAAACTAAATAAAACATTTTCAATACAATCTTAGATATTTAGAAAATGCATCATAATTTAACCAGGCAAGTTGACTATTAACCTATTCTTATTTGAAGCAACGACCTGGGAGCAATGAACGTTCATTATTCTACACACAGCCAGAACAACAAAACTTTCACCATGGTGGCTGGGGAATTTAACCACTTAACAACCCTAATTTAATAACCAACATGGTATTGCCAACAGCGGGTTAAAAAAATATTCTACACTTCTAACTAGTATCATGCATGTCTCACACAAATGTGTTAATTCCCTCTTTTTGTAATTTTCTCCCCTCCCAATTTTTGCCCACTGACCCTGCCATCCCCCCAGACAGATGCGGGATGTTGATGGGCGCTCACATTGTTCATCCAACCACATGCCACCAAACTGGCCTATTCTTGTGACAAGCTCATTCAACATGGAAGCCTTTAGTCAGATCACGTGTGGGATAATACGCACACCAACTATACCTCCACAATAGAATTCACAGACCCACAATCTACAGAAGGGGGAGTGTTTGCTGGGGAGCGATGTGGCAAGGTAGATCATGCGATCAATCTGTTCCAAATACCGGGCAGTGCAATGCCAACTTGCGCTGCCTCCTGCTGGGGCTCTGGGCAAGGTTTGTCCAACTTAGCCCTCTACGCCACATTGAACCAACGTGTTGATACCCTCTTAATAAGAGTAATTTACTGCTAATTTATACATTCAGACTATTCAGATTATCAATTAACTAAAGGACAAAGTACTAAACAGACTGTGTGCATAAACTATTGCTTCATGTATATTACATTCCAATAGCATTGATGATTTCATTAGCAAGTTACGTAACAAACCTGTCTCTTTTCGACCTGGCTTTTCAAACCTTCTGTCTCCCCTAGATGGGGAGAAAATAGACTCAGCATGACTTTGGAAAAAAGAAAAGAGAAAAATGCTGATTGGCATGACGATAATAGATGTTATGAAAATGGTATGTAACACAGGCTTAACATACATTCACCAGGGTCTGCAGGGTCGATGACGTTAAATTTAAGACATCAAGATTTTTTTATGCCACTAAATGCATATTAACACCAATACCGCAGTGAAATTCCCATAACAAATAGAAACAGAAATACCGGTTATTGGTGAGGAATTATTGTCATTTAGATTGTAGTATTACTGAAAAAACTAATTGGTGAGAAAAACAAAACATTTAGGACCTGGGACATGGTTTACCTAATAATAACTTTCTTACAAATCTGTGGCAAAAACTAGCTCTGGTTTATTAAGGATGGTGCATGAGTAGGGCATAACATGGTGCACATCTACAACTAACCCTAAAATGAGCCAGCAGCAAATCAATACAAAGGTTGAGAAATTAAATTACTATTCCATTTATTACTACAGCCTACTATGTGATGTGATATCATTATGAATTCCAGATTAAATTGATGACTGATCATCTTGTTAGAATTAGACATAATAGCTTTACAATCGGCTGAAGTTAAGAAAAGGGCTAGTTAGCAGGATGATTTTTCACATATGCTCTGAATCTGTTGAATCACGTGTTACATGAATATGCTATTACAAATCTATTACATTCATTGCTAATAATTTAATTTATTGTGATGGCCAAGAGTGTCATCAAAAAACAATACTAGGGCTGCAACTAGTGATTATTTGGATATTTGATTAATCTGTTCGATTAATCAATGAATCGGATAAACAAATTAACAAATATTTCCATAACTTTATTTTTTTTTATGTTATTCCAAATTGAAAAATTTAACACAACGGATCGAAATATATGCTATAAAACATGTGAAAAACATATGCTCATTTCTTTATTAAGGTGCAAAATATGGTATTTTATACCTTGCTTAGACAGACCTGAGATGTTAAACTTACTGTCTACAAAACAATTATAGAAACAGCTTTTATAGAACATAGTTTGAAATAACCTTATAATAAGGCCTGTTGAATAGTAATTTCATTGCTTTATGTATTTTACCTGTTTATGCTATTTTGACATTTACTATTTTTGATTTAGAATTACTTTTATTTTGAAACGGATTTTGGAGTTTCTACTGTGTGCAACAGTAGTTGAAATAATGATAAATCAATCACCTAGTGAAACGTTTAACAAATTAGCATTCCCGAAGAGGCACAAAATGAGCATATGTTGTAATACTGTAATAGTAAGACCTGGTTTGTGTTTAAAATTAGTTTTGCATTATAACTCTCTGTTTGTTTACTTGGGCACTTGCTAGATTAACGTTAGCTCTACCACAAAAATTAATTAGCCAGCTAGTTAAATACACTTGTCGTGCAATGTTGAAGTGGATATGATTTAATAGACCTTTTAAGCTGGATCGCGACCAAACACTGGCTTTTTGATAAATAATAACTAACTGCTGTGGGAGGAACTATTCCTCATTTCAATAATGTTATTATTATCTAGTATCTTACCCTGCTGTTGAGTCCCCTTCGCTTATCGCTCCAACCTTTTTTCTTTTCAAGTTCTCCGTCATTACAGTGGTGCTCCGGTGCCTTAACATTTGTTTTACAGAGTTTGAACGTAAAACTTTTTAGTTTAATTTAAAGTGAAGTTCTACCATAATATCCAAGATTTCGGTCAGACAGTTTGAAAAAATCTTACTTTAAGTTAAATAGCTCCACCACACAGCTAGCAACAAAATAGACCCAACAAATCGATAATGAAATTTGTTGCCAACAATTTTAATAATCGATTTTTATCAAATTCATCGATTCGTTGTTGCAGCCCTAAACAATACTACTAAAAAAATAGGCCTATTCCTGATATTCGGCAGACTACCAGGAGATGGCATGAAGATTTTTTTGGCTTAATAGCCTAATGTTAATTTTTACTGTGGCTTGAGTAGTTAGTCAGTATAGTGTGACTACCTCTGTTGTTAGTTCCCGTTCCCTGCTATGTTTGCAACTCGTGGATGAAAGGATGGTGTTGGTGTATTGTTAGTGAAGAAGAAACAAACACCGTCTCACTGTGCTGTGTACTGACTTGTTTTCAGAGGTCGGGAGCGAGAGTTGTAAAGTGCACTGAGTCTCTTGCCTTTGGAATGTAATGTCTAAGTTTGGTAAGGGTGACCAGCGCAACATTTTGTTTGAATGTTTGGATTTGATTAGAAAGCAATGTCTTTCAAATATACAGTTGCATACCCTCGCAGAAATCGTGAAATTTCAGCAATGATTTTGACAATATGTTTTCTGTTCATGCTAAACATTTCACTATTATGTAAAGATGGGGATCAAATGAAGCCATTAATTATCACATAGTTGTTTGGCTCCTTTGTAAACCGTTAATGATAACAGAAATCACCCAAATGGCGCTGATCAAAACTTTACATACCCATAAATGTTTGGGCTTGTTATACCTGGCAAATGCCAGTCAGTACTGTTCAATCACATATTAATAAGGGAAAGTGGAAGATTCTCTTGATACCAAGCCAAGCACAGGTAGACCAAGAACAATTTCAGCCAAAACTGCCCAAAGAATTGTTTGGGATACAAAGAAAAACCCACAGGTAACCTAGGGAGACTTACAGGCAACTTCGGATAAAGACAGTGTGGTTGTTTCAAGGAGCACAATACTTGAACAAAAATTAGCTGCATGGCCAAGTTGCCAGAACGAAGCTTTTACTGTGCCAGTGCTAAAGAAAAGCCTGGTTACAATAAGTCCAACAACATCTTCACATGCCTCACAGCTTCTGGCACACTGTAATTTGGAGTGACAAGACCAAAATAGAGCTTTAATTCAATAAAATTCAACAACTTTATTAATCCCACAAGGGGCAATTGAGTTTAGAGCAGATACAGCATTTACCACAACACACAAGCATACATAACGGCCTACACAAAAAAAGTTGTTCTCATTTAGAAGTCGAATTGCAGAAGGGACAAAATAATTTGATTGACGATTAGTTTTAAAAACAGGTAACATGTAACGCCGTCTTGAAAGCTAGAGGGAAAATTCACTCTGGAGAACGTGATCGGGGGAAGACAGAATGCCCATTGCTTTACATAATAAAAAGAAAGAAAAGGAGAGAGAACACAGCCTTGTGGTGAGCCTGGGGACATAGAGGGTCTGAGAAATGTTTATTTACTGAGAAATGTTTATTTACTTTTATGTTCACAACCATAAGCGCTGTTTGAAGAGGGGTCAACAAGGTCTACAGTGAAAAGAATACCATCCCCACTGCGAAGCATGGTGGTGGCTCACTGATGTTTTGGGGGTGTGCAAGCTCTAAAGGCACAGGGAACCTTGTGAAAAGCTATGGCAAGATGATCGCAGCAAGTTATCGGTAAATACTGGCAGACAAGTTGCTTTCTTCTGCATAAATTATGTTATATGTTGTCATGTTTTGTTTTATGATTAAGCCATTCTGTTATGACCTACAGTTGAATATGAATCCCATGAGAAATAAATAGATACAAATTTTGCCTGCTCATTCATGTTTTCTGTAGAAATGGTACATATATTACCAATTCTCCAAGGGTATGCAAACTTCTGAACACAACTGTATATGCAAATAACTTATTTATATTTGTTATATTAAATAGATTAAGTTATTTCTAAATGAATCTTATTTTGTTTTGCCTGCAGCATTTATATATGTGCACAAGACTGTGCCTAATTAAGTCTGCTGTAGAATCGCATCCAGCAGTTCAAATGAACAACAATGAAAGTAACTCCACAAAGCCTGGCTCTTGAATCGGTAGAAAGAAATGTTCCAAAGTAACCCATGGCTCGCACACTACACCTGCGCTAACGCAACACAGAACGAGATTGTGGAGATTAACGGCTCATTGATAGTGGGTCATAATTTGTGTTGCGTTGAGGTAATGAGTGATGCGCAGTCTAATACTTATCACAAGAAAAATGTTACAGTAAACAACGCTGCAAGGACACAAATAAAAATATCCTAAAAAAGACACACAAGCATACAAGGCTGATGAGCTAGCTTAATGAACAAAGTAGCTGCATTGCTGTGAGATAAGCCTACTGAGCTGCCACAAACACCTATTAAATCTGCCAGTTGCTAACAAAAAAAGTTGCCCAGAGAAAGAACTTATGGCTTCTGTCGACAAAATACAATAGGCCGTGGAAAACCAGATTTAAGCCATTAAGACAATTTTAGGCCTTAAATTGAGGAGAACAAAATTAAGACTATTTAAGGATGTGCGGAAATCCTGAATTTAAACACAATTTATGAATTTATGACATTCACGAACAACGTAGGTGTTGTAGTCAATTTGCATGAACATTGAGGTTCCACATTAGCTTTTGCTGACAAGACAGTTTATTACCTTTCCTCCCAACTCTGAGAGCGGTGCATTTCCCGGCCTCCGCGGCCAAAGCCCCCTTCGACGTCGTCAAAACTTCTTTGGTAAAACCCTCCATCTCCTCTGCCCCGACCTAATACAAAAAACTGTATTTGAATCCAGAAATCAACCGAAAAGATTCAAACACATTCTTAACTCAGACGTTGGAGCTTGCTGGGTAAGATGAACTCCGCCAGCTGTCGGCCTCTGCTGACAGTGCCATTATCAAGCTGAGAGACAGAGTGCTACTTCCATTCCCTTTCTGTGCAGCTGGCACAAGACTGTTGAGATTCTTAGGGGCGGGTCTCAATAGTCAAGCCTAAAGTGGTTTCCTTGTCTCCTTCATTGCCACTGACATGGAAGAACTGAGCAATGTGCCCAGTGTGCTTTGCTGATTAGTGCAGCTGGGGAGGAGACTAGCTGGGAAAGTCATTTTAGACTGTGATCCATCAATAAGAACAGACGAACCAAGCGAAGTCCCTCCTCACCTCGACCCCGAGAGGTACTTCGACCCCTTGGTGCCCCTGCCCCGACCGGACCCCCTCCTCTTCCTGTGAGCCGGAGCACAGCGGCACTGTTTACAGACATGGAGAAATTTCTCTGTTGGAAGAGAGAGAATATGGAAAGGAAGTCATAGAAAAGAAGTAAGAAAATAGATATATTTCTTGTAAATTGCAAATGGGTAAGAACACAAGAAAAATGATTAAGAGCTTAGAATTGAGTATAGAGCACAGACCTGCTCTTCCTCTGTAAATGCTACAAGTGCCAGGGGGGGCAAGGGATCCTCTTGTAAAATGGGCAAAAAATCCTTATCATGTAGGTCTACAGGGATCTAATAGGGATAAAGGAAGACATTAGTAGGTTGCCACACCAATTTCACTTCATATGTACACAGCCCCTCCTGTTACTCTCTATTGCTTTGTATTAAACAGACAAACTGAGAACACATTTTCATTTAAAGCAGGACCTGGAAACTGTTAGGTTTAATTGCCTTGCTCTGGGCCAAAATGAAAGACCTTTCATCTTGCCAGGTTCCATTTACAACACACGTGAATTACATTTGCCTTACCTCCCTATCCTTGACATAAAGTGCTAGCATTTCTTCTCTCCCATAGCGATAGTCTGCAAGTTTATACTTTGGCAATGCCGGCGAGAGAGGTGGCGAGGTGGCAACAACAATGCTGCTGCTACCACCTCCGTGGCCACCCCCAGACAGGGCTCGGAGCCTGGGAAGACAAGAGGAAGACAAACTGGATTTAGATATGAAGGACTCCAGACAAGCCTCAACACTCAAATAAAAAAAGATTAACAACACAGCTGAAAGTAAATTAATTTGATGGTCATCAACTCTTTACATTTCCCAGGAGAGTTGAAATAACACCAACACAAGGCCATACTAACCATTCTGGTCCAAAGTTGAGTGTCTGAGTTTCTGCCATTCTTCCTAGAAATTCTACAGGTAGAAAGAGACAATATATTAATGCAATTAAAGAAAGTAATCATACAGGCACCAAAAATATGGTTAAATGTTTATTAAAAAGGCACATCAATACCCACACATACACTCACTGGCCACTTCATTAAGTAAACCTGTTCAACTGCATGTTAACGGAAACATCTAAATCAGCCAAACACGTGGCAGCAAATCAGTGCATTTAGCAATGTAGACATAGTCAAGATGATCTGCTGATGTTCAAACCCAGCATTATAATGGGTAAGAAAGGTGGTTTAAGTGACAGTGTATGTGACATGGTTGTTGGTGCCAGAGTGGCTGGTTTGAGAATTTCAGAATGCGCTGATCTACTGGGATTTTCCCACACAACCATATCTAGGGTTTGCAGATAACGGTCCAAAAAAGCGAACATACCCAGTGAGCAGCAGTTTCTCTGGGCAACAGGCAACAGTAACTCAAATACCCACTATTTACAACCAAGATGTGCAGAAAAGCATCTCTGAATGAACAACATGTTGAAGATTGAAGCAGATGGGCTACAGCAGCAGACCACACTGGGTGACACTGTCAGCAAAGAACAGGAAATTGTGGCTTCAATTTGCACGGGCCCACCAGAATTGGACAATACAAGATCGGAAAAACGTGGCCTGGTCTGTGACATTCAGATTGTAGGGTGAGAATTTGGCATAAACAACATGAAAGCATGGATCCATCCTGCCTTGTATCAACAGTTCAGGCTGGTGGTTGTGGTGTAATGGTGTGGGGAATATTTTATTGGCACACATTGGGCCCCTAAGTACCAAGTGATCATTGAATACCACAGCCTACCTGAGTATTGTTGCTGACTATGTCCATCCCTTTATGACCACATTGAACCAATCTTCAATTGGCTACTTCCTGCAGGACAAAGCACTAAGTCACAAAGCTCACGTCTCAAACTGGTTTCTTGAACATGACAAATAGTTCACTGTACTCAAATGGCCTCCACAGTCAACAGATCTCAATCCAATCAAGCACCTTTGGGATATGGTGGAACGGGAGATTTGCATCATGGATGTGCAGCCAACAAATCTGCAGCAACTGCAAGACGAATAACATCAGTAGAGACCAAAATATCTGAGGAATCTTTCCAGCGCCTTGTTGAATCTAATGCAATTCTGAATGCAAAACGGGGTCCAACCTGGTACTAGCAAGGTGTACCTAATTAAGTTGCCGGTAAGTGTGATTGCGTACGTACGGTATATGTATGTACGTACGTACAGTATGTTTGTATGTACGTAAGGTATTTATGTACATACAGTATTCAAAATCTATCAATACACAAGTGATATCTGCAAAAAATCTTTTATGAAATATGGATCTGAGGATTGCTCTCGCTATATCACAAATAAGAGATCAGAATTCTGTATGGTTCTGTGTAGCAGTCGGCTAAGTCGCTGCCTTGCAGGACAAACTACATCATGAGTCAGTGGATCAAGTCAGACTATGGGCTCTGACTTTCCACGAACCTCCTGCACAACCAAGTGCAAATTAGTATAACGCTGTTCGGGATTTAGGATAGATAAATCAGATAATCTACCTTGTCACGTCACTCTCCAGCATTTCCTTGTGTGCAGATCGGGCGCCTGTATATTCAATTGCAGAAGTATAATTGGTAAGTGTAATCATCCTGTGAATGATCTGACTAAAGGCTTCCGTGTTGGATGAGCAGTGTGAAAAAAATCAGCGGCTGGGCAACATGTGGTTGGATGAACCATGTGAGCGTCCCTCACCACCACGCATCTTTGGGGGGGGGGTTGCAGAACTGCAGACATGGCAAGTTTAGTATCAAAAAATGGGGAGGAAATGGGAAAAATAATAGTAATAATAAATCGAATTCTGATGTGTAAGACCATTGAGTGGTGGTATGAAAAATGATCACCTCATTTGTTTAGTTAGGAAAGCAAGTGACAAGTTTCCCTTTTCCTGCACCGTGCGGGAGGCTACATTTAAACAACACCTGAATGAATACTGGATGCCTGAATCTAAACAGTGTATTAATTTCAACAATCAGCATTTAGTTCTTTGTTTAACCAAAACCTATACCCACTGCATCTGCTATGAGTAGGTTAAAAACAAGCCATACAATGCAAAGGAAGTGGTGACTGATGCACATGAGACTGTTTTGATGAAGAGAATTGGGACTTGGGAAGTGTATTTATAAAATATTTGTCTATCCGTTTCAATTATATACACTATCTGTACTACCAGGTAGTACAAAAATGATCATGTAACTCCTGGAAAGCAGGTCTTATTAATATAATTACTGTAAATAGCATTTATAAAAGATGGAATGTTGTGTGTTATTAAGTAAGCAATGTAGAATTGCAAGAAATTCGATTTAAATCAAATAAAATCAAGCTAGCGTTGCAATTCAGACTAACTTGACCCAAGCGTCAAAATTCTAATCCCATTCCCTGTAACCATCTAGATAGCTTTTGAATAAACAAGCATGCCGAGATGGAACGATAAAAAGTTGTAAGACACGTGTGCGTTACAACCAATCACGATGGGACATCAAGCTGCCAGTATGAAATAATATTGTCACTACATACAAAGTGTGACTAGTGATTATTAGCGAATAATTGATGACATGTAAACATCGTGTTTCAGACGTCGCTGTGTCTGCACATCTGACCGTTAACCGGTATAAACCTTATAACTAGTCGGGCACATATGGAACATGATTTCGCTACAGTCCGAACTAACTAGCGCGTACGTGGCTAGAAAAAACCACACTTAGCATCGCGTCACATCATAGAAGTGGGCCACTGCACTTAGCTAACGCTAGGTAGCTACCATATGGATGGACGTAATCAGCTCCCTAATCCAACGGAATTTCCCACAACTATAACTACTGTACTGTAACTTGTTGGCTGGTGTTTACTAGTGACTGGGATTACAGGATAGTAATACAATACTAGTTAAGACTAATGTTTCTATGGTTATAGCTAGCTATTTTAAAACATCAACATGTAACAAAAGTTAAACAATATTATTTATCTAGTTAGTGGGTAACCAACGCGTTACTTTCAGATGACCAAGTATCATTTGGATACAGTTGACATCTAACAGTACCGGGATTTCAAATATTTCATATCAGGTAACCAAGTGGCGTTTAAAGGCCGTGAAGACTGTTTTAACGACAACTACAAAAGCAACAATGACTGTGCCACCTGTCCAGAGAAGTTTACAAACTACCTGTCTAGCTAACCCAGGTAGCTACTGTACTGTAGGTAACTATAGTAGCTAAGACTTACACTGAACAGCTAGATAACTAATAATCTTTTAACAGAATATATAACCTCATTGTCACGTTAACTACAGTACTGTCGACATAGCTTGTAGTAAATTGGATAAATGCAATGTTAAAATGCATTAACTAGCTAGTTAGCAAGCCACAGTTAAGTGCCACAGTTATATCGCTTAGGTTAGCAAAGTTTATTTGCCACCTGGCTAATGGTTAGAGTAACTATCTACAGTAGCTAATGGTTAGAGTAACTACTGTATCTACAGTAGCTAATGGTTAGTAACTATCTAGCTAGCGAAATCGTTTTGTCAAACATTTAGCAATCACATGGATGCTAATTCATTTCCACAAAGAAAACCATGTACAGACTTTAAATGAAATACAATCAAAAGGGCATACTGTCACAAAATCGCACACAAGCACTGTGAGCTGACACGAGTTAATCCTTAACCCCCAAACCTCCGTGCGGCCTGTGAGCCTTTCGCCACAACAGGTTCCCGGTTGAAACACCTCCCTCCTCTCTCCGATCCAATGCGGTGGCCCCACATACTTTATACCGAAGCCTCTAAGGCCAAGCCAACATGCTGGTATATCAAAACTTCCAAACGCGTTAAAATCGGCAAAACAGGTCTCTTTAGCATCGTAAATGCTTATTTCTATAATTTAGGTTTATTTTAGAGCAAAACGGTGTATTTAATCTTCGCTGTCTTACCTCTGCTTTTTACTGACAGCACAGGGGTTTGTATTCGAGTTGTGTGGCTCTCTCTTCGTTTCCACAAGATGGCTGAGAATAGGTCACATGACAACACATATCCCGATTAAAGACCCGTATGCCAAAACGATTTGCTGAATGGCATATTTTGCAAAGTGACCTACACATTTCACTAAAATCATCTGTTTTCTTTACGTGCAATCGTTAATATGGCAGAACGTTAGATAAGTTGCAATTCGGGACAGATATTAGGTACAGTTGTAGGAGTGAGATTGAGGGGGGTGGCACATAATATATATATTTTTTGCAAACTGTGATGATTATTTGGGGAAACACATGCCTCAAACAATTGGGGGGACATGTCCCCCCTGCTCCTACACCTTTGTTTAAAGACAATCAGCAAATAAGTAGAAACACTAATCACATCTGATGTTTTTCTTCCATCGTCCACATCATTCATGCATAAATTTATTAGGTGCCAAAAACCAAATGTTATGAAAAGTTCAACTTTACCCTTCCTTGAACTTGTAAAGCAAAACTTCATATAATTAAAGACAAAAAACTTAAAGCAAGAAACAAACGTGTGTGTGTGTGTGTATATATATATATATATATATATATTCAAACAGGCATCAGAATGTGGAAGAAAGGTGATTTAACTGACTTTGAACGTACTATGGTTGTTGGTGCCAGACGGGCTGGTTTAAGTATTTCAGAAAGTGCTGATCTACTGGGATTTTCTGACACAAAACCATCTCGTTTTATTGTATGTGATCTTTTACCAGATTTTCTTCTCTTCCCAATTCCCACTAGTTCCGGATTATGCTGGAATCACACCAGGCACGGAAAACTGGTTGCGTTCCAGCAGAAGTCCATTAATTTCAATATTAAGCAATCCGCACTGCTGCTGCAAATTTACCAGATCTGGCAAAATGTGGATGCAGTGCATCGGGTGTGTCGCACGAGTTGAAATTATCCAACTTGTGCAGTGCTTTGCCGTATGGCACCAGAACCGGAAGTTGATTTACCACAGAAAAACAGCTAATATGTCACTTTCACCTAAGGGTGTATGGGACTGCAAGAAAAGCTTTAACAGCTCAGTGGATAGTTTTTGTATTGTCAATGAATTCTGAACTGAAAAACCTGCTGATAGTCACCTTGCTGGAGGACAGTGGTATGTAACGTTGTCCAACATCTTGAAGATGCGGAAGATTGATTACGAGGTTGATAGTGGTGTTCAAGTGTGTCTGCGTTACGGTGCCATACAGTGATTTTTTGCCATCTTTTGTGTGATCCCAGCATAACCCTGCCTTGTCGTAAACTCTGCAACTCCTTGGACAGATCTGGGGGATGACGAGGGGCATGCACATGTTTCATCCAATCACATGTCGCCCGAGCCGCCGATTCTTTTCGCACTGTTCACCCAACACCGGAGCCTTTAAGCTGGATTCACACAAGACACGGCAAAAAATACCTGTACAGCATCGTAATGCAAACACACTTGTACACTGCAATCAACATCGTAATCAATCTTCCGCATCTACGAGATGGTGGGCAACATTGCATACAACTGTCCATCTCCAGCAAGGCGACTGACAGGAGCTGTTTTCAGTTTAGTATTCATTGACAATACAAAAACTATCTACTGAGCTGTCTAAGCTTGTCTTGCAATCTCGAAAAACCCATAGATGAAAGCGACATATTAACTCTTTCTCTGAGGTAAATCAACTTCCGGTTCTGGCACCGTACGGCAAAGAACTGCAAAAGTTGGATTATTTCAACTCTTGCGTCACAACCGCCGCACCGCATTCCACATTTTGCCGGTTCCGGTAGATTTGCCGCAGCGGTGCACTTGCTTCCTATTGAAATGAATGGACTTCCGCCGCAATGCAACCAGTTTGCCGGACCTGGTGTAAATCCAGCTTTAGTCAGATCATGCACAGGATTATTACTTTCACCGACTAATATTTCGCAATTTAATTTACAGTCGCCCGATCTGAAGACAAGGAGTCGCTGGAGAGCGATGTGGCAGGATAGATAATCCAATTTATCTAACCCTAATCCCAGACAGTTCTATGACAATGTGTGCTTACTATTTTTACCCTTAGTACCAATAGACCTCAACAGTTCCGCCGACAGCCGACTCCGGAAATAAGAATAAAATACAATTCCTCCATTGACAATTGGGAGTATATACAATCTATGAGTATAAGCCATAACATCGTAACCGTCTATGGTATACTTAAAACCAGCTAAGACGTGACAAAGCTATTGTATATGCTCATATAGACGCCAAAGGTTCATGGGGCACCAACCTTGTTTTGAAATAAATGTATTTTATTTGCGATGTCTTGGATAAGTACTTCATTATCCACAATCCTAAACTATCCCACAATCCCACAGTGATGCCTCTGATCGGTGGAAATCCATGATGTAAGCCTACGTGGATCTGGATGTTGTTTTTTAACAAAAATAATTCAGAATTTATTTTAAAATTAACACATTTTATAATTACACCACAATAGCCTAGGTTTAGAGAAAAAAAAAAGGCTTTTTTGCAAGGCTATAACAAAATGTGCATTATGCATCGGATTTCTGGGTGTGCCAGGCTCTGCTTTGGGTGGCACAAGCACACCCTGGCACACACGTGCCTACGCCACTGATGCATACTTCACACTTAAACAAATTATTAAAACGAACACTGTAATGTATGGATCTATTTCTTTAGCGTAGTCATACCCTCACGTTCAATAGCATATCAATGTGAACAATGCGCATGGTTATTCGAAGTTGTTGTATATGTAAAGAGCCGTGAATACAACGTGCAGATATAACAGACTAACCTCTGACTCTGTGCACAAACACAACAATTGGCGACGAGTACGGATCGGAACGCATGCTGCAAAGTCACCAGTTGCGATTGGAGTTACTGTGTTAAAAGCAGAGCTCGGGGAGAACTGCCTACACATTGCATTTGGCGACGCTAACAAAGGAATCTGCGTGTCATGGCGCACAATTAACGAGCTGAATTAAACTACTGTAACTGCACACCACAGTGAAAAGTAAGTGGACAGAACGCGAACATGGCATGTGTTGGGAAGATAGACGAATTTGATAATGGAAATGAAGACTGGGAGTCGTACATTGAAAGAGTTGAGCTGTATTGTATTGCGAATGGTGTGGAGGAGAATAAGAAAGTCCCAACACTTCTTAGCCTAATGGGTGCTAAAACATATAATCTGCTCCGGAACCTTTTGGCTCCCACAAAGCCTGCCACACAATCGTTCCAAAACATAGTGGACACATAAAAAAATCACCTGAGCCCAAAACCTCTCGTGATAGCAGAGAGATTTCATTTCCACATGAAAAACCAGTCTCCAGATGAAAGTATTTCTGAATATATAGCTGAATTGCGCAGACTTACTCAGTTCTGTGAATTCGGAGTAGGGCTTTCTGATGCCCTGCGTGACAGACTGGTGTGTGGTATGCACTGTCAAAGCACACAGAAGAGGTTCCTGTCAGAAAAAGATCTCACACTAGAAAAAGCCTTGGCTATCGCAGTTTCAATGCTAGGGATGCTTTGGAGCTGCAGAAAAAGAACATAGACAGTGGTCTTCATCAAATGTCAATGAACGATAGTAAGAGACTGACTTGGTATAGATGTGGTAAGGCGTCACATGACGCCAATGATTGTTGGTTTAAGGACAAAAACTGTAGAAAGAGTAACAGACCGGGGCACATAGAGCGGGTGTGCAGACAGAAGTCAGACAGCAAACACATGCGAGAAGAAAAATCCCACCGAAATAAAAAGCGTGGACACAAAACTAAACAGGTACACAGTGTCACCGAATGTGAGAGTGGATCAGAATCAGGTTCTGACATAAGTGAACTGTCTTTCTTAGGATTACACAGCATAACTGAACGTGACAGAAAAACAATTTGGATTACTACATATGTGTCTGGGGTAGAGTTGAACATGGAGCTAGACACAGGATCAGCCTTATCAGTCATCTCAGAAAGTGACTACAAGCGGCTGTTTTCCACA
>JACXGM010000394.1:51710-75740 GCA_016801145.1 Umbra pygmaea | reverse complement strand
AAACTTCAGAGCAGACCGCAACAAGATAACTTACATTCCCATTAATAACTCCACCGGAGATGTTCTGGGAAATGATTTAGAATGTCTATGACAGAACTTAGTAAATGAATAATATTTAATTCCAGTTAAAGGGCATCAAAGTACAACACTTTAACCGGACACAGAAATACACAATTATACCAAGAAATTACATGTCGTTAACACTTCTAAATATGATCTACGATCTAAGCATGTCTTATATGGTACAGTCTAATACAACATTTATTCAACACATTCGCTATGGCACGCACTGACGTGTGGCCAGGAGAGTCGTTTAAGAGATCTCATCAGTTTAACCTTAAACAAAGACTTATAATTCCCCTCGAGAGGGGACGCCCCCAACTCCCGCTGCATACGAACTACCTATCAGTTCACTGGCTGGAATTGGAGAAAACAAATAGTACATCAGCAATTAGATTATACGTCGCCTTGGCGCCTCAGCGCATCCAGGCTTCAACAAAGGACTGGGTTTGAATATCTTCCAGAGGGGGAGCTAGCATTTGTCTTCTCCTAGAAACCCCGTGGAGACAACATAACACCTGTACAACCTTTACAAGTAATAATACCAAACTCCCTTTATGGGTGGATCAAAACCAAACTCACCTAGGTACAGGTTTAAATGTGTGATATACATTGGGGTTTGCCCCCTTTCCATGAATCTTAATTCATCCCAGGAGGGATGAGAAGCCAGCTGTTGAAGGAGTCAATATTTGGTCCTATAAACATTAATTTCCCACTACATTCATACCTTAAAAGACAGATTAATACTTGACTTGTAAGGTACGAACATATTAATACATGACTATTGATACAAAGTAAAGTGAACATCCCTTCACAGATCCTGCCCACCTCCAGAGAATGCCGAATGAAGCGTGATGATTGTGACCTGGCGGAGTACTGCACAGGGAAATTAGCCGAATGTCCAGAGGACGTCTTCGCTGTTAACGGGCTCCCCTGTGAAGACGAGACAGGGTACTGCTACAATGGCCAGTGTCCAAAGCATCAGAAACAGTGCGTGAAAATGTACGGACCAAGTAAGTGTGATAGCATCTCCCAGTGTCCTCTCGTCTTTTCGCCAGCACTCATCCAGTGATCTATGTAGCTTGTGTGGTCAAATTTTCATGCTGAAAACCGTTTTTTCCTGTCAGTTTAGATAAGGAAGGGTATTGTAGTGCATGTTATAAGTATGGGAAAACAAATACCTTCTGTTATTGCGGTATCATCTCCCACCCATTTATTGGGTGATGAAATACTTAGTGCTCTGAGTAACATTAGGTGTTATCTCTTTTTCAGATGCTGAAAAAGCCTCAGAATCTTGCTATGATCAAAACAAAAGAGGAGTCTACTACGGCTACTGTACCTGGCCTTCACCCAATATCTATCAACCTTGTCAGAGCCAGTGAGTCTAAAAAGCATCAATCCTTTTTCAAGACTGCTTTTAATGCTCAACGATATTTATTCAAGCAGTGTCATTGATTTGGGACCCTACTGTGACTCCTCTATAGAGACGTCCAGTGTGGAAAACTCTTCTGCATTAACGGCAATTCGGATCCCAACTACGGGCGCATGGTGAAATTCTCAAACTGCATGGCCACATTCTATGATAATGCAGCTAATGACCTTGGACAGGTGGACACAGGGACCAAGTGTAATAACGGGAAGGTAATTCAGCTTTTTGACTCTTGCTATTATATCTCCAGTTTAGATGTTGGGAAATGTAATTCAATTCGGGGATTGAGTCAGATTGTGCAGTGTTATTTTTTTTAACCCACATGTCAATTGTCCTGTTTTACATTCTAAGGTGTGCAGCAAAAACCAGTGTGTGGACTTTGAGACGGCCTACGGCAGTGAGGTCACTAACTGCTCATCAAGGTGCAAGGGACATGCTGTGAGTAATGGGCCTCCAGGCTTTGTGTGTTTTAATGAACAAAAATGATATTTATTTACATTATTATATTATTTAATGCGCTTTTGGAGGATGAATGACTTGATGCTAAGCTCAAATAAAGAGGCGTTGATGAATGGCCACCATCTCACATGGTTTGATGCAAGAGTTTCCAGGCTGCTTTTCATCCACTCTGTCTGGATGTCACACGGCATGAGTCGAGGTCACCCACTTTCTTTCCCCCTTGGGGATGGAAAGAGAAAAATCTCAGTGGAGAAAATTTCCCTTTGGAAATGTCCTTCTAGTGATGTGTGCTGTTGGTGTTGTGACATTGCAGGTGTGTAATCACAGGATGGAGTGCCAATGTGAGCCAGGATGGTTACATCCAGAATGTGACCGAAGCGATGGAAGCTCCAAAGATCTATCCAGAGGTAAGTCCTGTCCTGTAACTAAATACATAGATCACAATCGATTTCCATGTACAAAAAATGCTATTATACCGGTTTTTGTGTATTGTCAGTTGAATTGGTTTGGAAAATAAGTTTGGTCTTATGGTCTTATTGCCTTAATAAGTTTGGTCTTATTGTCTTATTGCCTTAATAAGTTTGGTCTTATTGTCTTATTGCCTTAATAACTTGCCAACCTCTTTATGTTTGATTGTAAAAAAAGTGATTGGAATTGCGGTGACAGTCTGTCTCCTGGTTCTGGCTGCCATTGCTGGGATCGTGGCTGTGTACCTTAAGAAAAGAAAGTCCCCAACACTGCCTAGGTGAGCGCACTACATAGACCAACTATATTTACTATACATAATTAGTATTTTGTGGTTCTTGAAAGGGTCCTTAAAGGGTAGCGGCAAGTTCAGTGGGTCAAGTTGGTGGTTCGATCCCCGGGTCCTCCTGACGAGCTAGCTACCGCCTTGCATGGCTGAAACCGCCGTTGGTGTATGAATGTGTGAATGAATGGGTGAATGTGAGGCTCTGTAAAGCGCTTTGGTGGCCGTTGGTTAGAAAAGCGCTATGTAAATGCAGTCCATTTACCATTTACAAAAACAGCAAAAGAAAGCGCTTGGAAACCAAGCAGGTTAGATAAATCAAACATCTCACTGTTTGCTCATCCACCAGCCACTATACCCAGAAAACCCCTGCAGCGGAATACAACAGATTCCAGAACAAACTGCCAGTACCCAGTCAAAATAATGCCATGTCGCAGCAGGTAATGTTAACAAAATCCATTTACAGTATACAGTATCATCTCAATACCCTGAAAGCCTTGATTACACCTGTGGGATGAAACATGTTTATTGTTTGCTTTACTAATTCTAGGGCAAAAGACCAAAAGGCGCTCCACCTCCACCACCTCCAACTGCTCCAAAACCACAAGTCCCGGTCACAGATTTCAGGGTTGCACGACAGGTAGAAAACTTTAATTGCAAATGTATGAAGGATTACAGTGGCACATCAATGTATGAAGGATTACAGTGGCACATCAATGTATGAAGGATTACAGTGGCACATCATTGTATGAAGGATTACAGTGGCACATCAATGTTAATCACTTAGAATTGGTTATAAATGTTTCTCTGTCAGATGCTGAGACCACCACCCCCCCCACATGTCTAATGTGGAGTAGCGGCGAGGCGCAAAACTGGAGGATCACAAACCTAAAGCTGGGCATACACTATATACTTGCTGTACCTGACCAATGAACATAAACCAATGAAATCTGCACAGGAACTAGGAAGTTGGGATTTCCATATTGGACCCAGGTTTACGCACCAGACATTTTGGTTGTAGATTGTGTAACGGGAGGTTTGTCTATGAGGCAATTTGGCAAGGATTTCTGCCAGTATACAGTAGCCAATGACCATTCAGCATGTTGTACAATGGCTGGTTGTAATTGTTTTATTAATAGTTGCAAAACTCTAACTATGGATATCGATATCTAGCTTGGTCATTGCCTTTCAAGACGTCCACTATTTTAATGTAATTAACTTTCATAATTAAGTTTATTTTTATATAAAAATGTAATGTACATATATGATTAAAAGCTTACATTGGTGAGACCAAAACAACAACCAAAATCTTTTTGATAGACCATTGAGAAAATCTGCAGAATTTTGGTGAGACAGCCGCCTAAGCCTGACCAAGGTAATACAATAATCAGGAAATCTTTAAATGTGACCTACTTTAATGTAAAGACTTCAGAACTTGTATAGTGTATGCCCGGCATTTCACAGAAGTCAATGCAGAGCCCACAGTAACAGGCCAACCAGAGATACCTGCCGTCAGTGCCAGTTTAAACTAAAGAAGCCTAGACAAGAGACAGAGGCTGTGCCACCAACCCTGAAGACACTGGGCCAAATACATTCCAGGAATATAGACAACCCACCCAAAGACCCACCAGCATTTCCTTTTTTAATCCATCAAAAATCAACTCCAGTCTGCCTATTGCCAATGGGATGTCTCGCTTGACGACACCCTCTCTGCTAAGGAGGAAATAAAGAGAACAGACTGATTTTTAGTAATTTAATACTTCCGAATATTTGACCTGCTTTAATATCATGGGGCACATGCCAACTTTGTTTTTATAGCTTTAATCTAAACCATATTTGGTCTGCTCCCAGATTTCTTTGTGCTCTTTCCAACGTTGGAATCGTAAAATGGGTGACAGAACGAAACGTGAGACGGAGACTAAGACTACATCTGAAGCCGCATGAATGTGTTTTTGTTGAGCAGATTGCACAACGAGGAAGTCTGATAAATTGCACATTTCAGGGGAGCTACTGCCCTGTAGGTTTATTCACATTTTACTTTTCATTCAGTGAATTTTGCTA
This sequence comes from Umbra pygmaea, assembly GCA_016801145.1. Lineage (NCBI taxonomy): Eukaryota > Metazoa > Chordata > Actinopteri > Esociformes > Umbridae > Umbra > Umbra pygmaea. Next base: position 70,983 of record JACXGM010000394.1, on the reverse strand, counting down.
TCAGGTGTTTTTTGGGAGCAATGTTTTAGTATTTATAAGCCATTTTATTGTTTATTTTTGTTCTGTGAGAAAATGAGCAGTATGACATCAAATCCTAAATATTTTGTACTAGTATAATTTGTACCATAGCTGTATATTATGTCTAGTTGGCAATATTTACACATGCAGCCCCATTTACTTTCCAGTGGGGGAAATATGTATTCAACACATCAAGAATCTTGTCATAAAACATATTTCCAATGCAGCTTTTTCACATCAAATTCAGACTAGACATTGGTATTCCCATACAGAAATCTAATATATGGCCATACATATGAAAAATATTAACATGTATTTGAAAATATATGATTTTGATTACAAAATCTCAATAAAAAAAAAAGAGGAAATCTATCACATATAAAAACGGCAATGTTTGTACATTTCGACATATATGTGATGTTTCCACCATATATGCCGATATCTGACATAGAAGTATACATACATATATGGCCATATATTGAATGTCCATATGGGATACATTTAAAAAAGATTTTACCAAATATTTCATTGACATACGGTACATGTCATACCCCTACTTATCATCACATATACAGTACAGTACTTTATAAGATCAATCTCACACATAAGCATTCATTCTTGTTTAAATGTGTAGATGAATTGTTAACTGACATAAGGCAAGAATAAATGAGGCATTTCTATATAATATATTTAAATAATATCATATGTATATTGACAGATATTATACATTACATCACTTATACACTCTGTAAACCATAGGTAAATGCAGATATGATGTCAAAAGAGGAAATGTATGTCACATATATAAAAACAGCAAATTTTGGTATATTTTGACATATATGTACATATATGTGATGATGTTTCCACCATAAACAGTAAATAAATCAGTAATTAATAATAGGACAAAAGATATATATATATATATAACATAATAAGTACTACAAAACGTACAGGAAAATCACACAAGAAAAAAATATTGTACATGCTTGAAATGAATTTATTTAATACTTGGAGAAATCTTTGTGTATAATGACAGCTTCAAGTCGCTTCCTGTATAAAGACAGTAATCTCTCTCAGTATTCAGGGGGGATTTTAGCCCATTTTTCTATCAAATCTCTAGATAGTTAAGGTTCTGGGGTCCTGCTTGTGAATGTAGATCTTCAGTTCCTTCCACAAATGTTCTATTGGGTTAAAGTCTGATTATTGACGGGGCCATTCCAACACCTTTATTTTCTTCCTCTGGAACCACTTGACAGTCTCCTTTGCAGTGTTTTGGATCGTTGTCCTTCTAGAAGGTCCATCCACGTCTCATCCTAATTTTCCTGGTGGCCGGCGCCAGATTCTTTTCAAGAATTGTCCAGTACATGGCTCCATTCATCTTCCCTTTAATGATTTGAATTGTGCCAGTACCATGAGAAGAGAAACAGGCCCATATCATGATGCTTCCACCTCCAAAATTCACTGTAGGTGATACAGGTCATATGCAGAGTCATTTCTCCTCCAAACATGGTGTGTGGTATTGTTGCCGAAAAGTTTGATTGTTGTCTCGTCTGACCACACTATTTTCTTACAGTAATCTTCAGGCTTCTCCAAATGTTGTGCAGCAAAATTACATAATCTGGTTATGGAGGTCTTGGGAAAGCTCTTTGTCTCTGCCCATCATGGGATGTTTCTTGCTTGACAGCTTGGTGACAAATGAGGTGTTTACTGTACTTGCATTCAAAGGCGGGTACCCTTTTTGACAGATTGGAACTAACCAACATGCATCTACCCAGCTGATTCAAATTACCACAGGTAGTTGAACGACTTAGTGGAATCAGCTGGCTTAGTGTCTCGTGTTATGTTTTATGACAAGATTGTTGACATGTTGAATACTTATTTCCCCCACTGTGTGTGTGTGCGTGCGTGCGTGTCTGTGTGTGTGTGTATGTATACATATATATATATGGTATTATTTTTATACAGTCCGCTTATTCAATTGATGAAGATGGGGGGAATCCAAATTTAACTATGTCTACACTAAATATCTTGAAAGACAATGCTGACTAAGGTTTATTGTATCAAAATAGTCTGATCATTTTCAAAAATCTCATCACTTTTTTATTGTGTAGAACCAAGCATATTTTAAGCAAATACAAATGTTGCACTAGTACCTGTGACTACCACCACAGAGTATGTGACTACTATTACTTACACTACAGGTCTGGCTGTATGAAAGTGATTATCATTGGCAATGACATTTCCATATCATTTCTATAGTAGTAAGAGTAGTACTACTAAGAGTATTTTCTGTAAAAAGTTTGTGACCAATATGTTTCTGTGATAGTAAAAATATTGCACTTTTAAGTGTACTTATTAAGTATGCTGTTTAATTATTTAATTTCAACAGAAAGGAACTGGTTATCATGTAGTACTATGATAAGTATTATAAACTATTCAGCACAAAAACTCATCTCATGTCTACCAAAATATATAACAATTCCAGCATCCACCCAATCAACTGGCATGTAGGGACAATAACATTGTAATATATTATATTTGCAACATATAGTAAACTCTGTTGACTGGAAGCCTAAATCAAGAACAGTCAAAATGTGCTCAAATCTACAGAGCTAAAAATTCACACAACTACAAGGAAACCATGAAAGTTTGCATTAGAATTTTATTTTTCAAGTGATACATCTACATAAATCAAGATTTCATGGCCTCGCATGACAAGTACTGTACTTGACGAAAGGATTATACTCATCCTTTTTACAGCTAATAAAAATACTTTTTAAATGACAAATGTTTTTGTACATTCTGTGAGATATGTTTAGACACTAAAAAGGTCAGAAATACAGCCCTCTATTGAGGTGTAAGACTCCCCTAAACGATAGCTTCTCACACTATATCAACATTTCAATCAAATGTGAATGTGGACATAAAGAAACACCCGCTTCACATAGAGCATCTTCAGACTTTTTTCCCCAGACACATAATATAGTTAAGAGAAACAAATACATTTTAAACACGAGGGGCTGTAATTTAGCATGTGGGCTGAACATGGGTCTGGTTCAGTGAGTCGAAACGCGAAGATCACTCAATGACCACTGAGGAGACGGTCCATGATGGGACATTCCTTTTCACATGTCTACTGCCCACAGCTCACTCACAGTTCTTGGTGTATGTTTGGGAAGTGACATGGCACATTAAAAGCAAATATTGTAAAGCGTTTGAATATTATAAAAGGGGAAATTCACATGAGAATAATAAATCTTAAAGCTTTCCTTGAATGAAAGAAGACAGTAGAATATCTACATGTGACGCAACGTGGGGAAAAAAAATGGTGTCTGTCTGAAGCTCTAAGCACCGGTTCACCCACAAGTCCTAAGAATTAAGTCATTCCTTAAAGGGTGGAGCAGGTGTTACAAAAGTAGCAAGTCTCAGTTCCTGCAATAGTGGAACACCGAAGCTGTACCAAGTGTTAAGACCTTATAATACTGCAATACTGAAATTCATTGTTTAATGTCTAAATTAATTCAGACATTGCATGATTACTGCATGATCAGTGTAGACAGTCTGTGTGGTCCCCAGTTTACACTAACGACAACCTGGAAATTGGTCTCTCTCTGGAAGATATGATACTACTCATTGGACGAACAAACAGCTGCAAAAGAAATTCCCATTACATCAAAGTTCACAGCATCACTCAGAGTGAATCAATCCAATACTCTTCAGGGCTTTTCTCAAACTGCTAAAAATTAAAGGAGCTATTGGTAAGGACTTTCCAACATACAAAAGCAGAAAAATGCTAATATATGAATGGCACTAGCTTAGGATATGTATTAGAAAAGTGTCTGCTTGCTCACTAAGTTACACCAGAGGCTGGATAGGCTATAAAATGGGAATTTATAAAATCTATGCACTTACTATTGTAAGTTGCTTTGGATAACAGCATCTGCTAAATTACATAATGTAAATGGAATTTTTGAAGCACACGTTGTGTGAGATCACCAAGCTAGCTAGTTGTTATCTAGTTAGATGCTTAGACAGGAGTTGTAATTTCATTGCTCCTCCTATTATCGTTGTAGATGCTAGAGGGTTAAACATAGCAATGGCTCATTTAAAATGCATTAAAAGCCCAATTGGAGGCCAGCTTTCCTTTACATTTACCACACTATTCATCTAATACATATGCTTCAATTCAACAGTAGATGGAGACATTGACATCGAATTTATCAAGAACCCCCCCCCAAAAAAAATCCTTTATGTAGTGTTAACAACAGAGTAATATAAAAATCAAGCCAAGCATCATTAGCATTCACCACAGACAAATTGTATCTAAAACATAAAATAATGAACACTAAATATATTTTTGGGCAAATACATCTGCTGCTTCCCTGCAATGATGGCAATTAGAAGGTCCCTGGTTCTTCTTTCTTGGTGTTTGCTATGTTTGTTCACCGTGACAACCATTTTCCTGTCATAGCCAGCACATCCCTGCAGGACAGTTGGCCACTCTCAGCTAAGTGTCCCATTAAAGCTAACCTAATGGGTGCACCACCTCCCAAAGTACTGTTGGCTGTCTTATTGTTGAGATACACTACTACATACCGTAGGCCTAAACAGTTTTGAATCAGACTTTGGTTTTGCAGAGAATGATGCATTATATAACTTCCTAGCTGCCCTCAGTTAAAACGCATTGATAAATTCAGTTGATGATAGCATGCAAGCAACACAAACTTCGTAATTATCATCCAGAAGACCTAAACCTAGAAAATAAACCACCTTCAATTGTAGAATTACATAAAAAACTGTTAAAATACATTATTCCATAGAAATGCTTTTCCTTTTCAAACGACAATTTGGATATTATGGGCAGTTGCTGAAAGACTGACTTAATAAATGTTTAACATTACACTAAAATATAGGAGGAACACATTGACCTAAAGAACATATCCATTTAATTAAAAATAACTGCCCAGTGATAATCTGACTTTAAAAGCAAATAATCATTCAAATGACATCAACTCCTTGCTTTTTCAAATGTAACCAATGCAAACGTTAATAACAGCATAGTATGACTTCATACTGTTGACAATTAAAAAAAAGCTGATTAATTATCATTAAAAAATGTTGGAAAGCAAAATGATTCCACTCAAATTTTAAGTAAATACAGAAAATTAACTATAGGTGATATTTCACTGGAAACACTGGGCAGTTACTTTCAGTGGCTAAGATTTCACTGCAGAAGTATGACAAAAGATAACAGATACAGATGTGTAACTGAACTTCTGTACGAGGTACTAAATAATCTTCTGTAATGGTGTCCTAATCTAGCTTCTTCGATTATTTTCACTCCATTTGCCACAACAATTATATTCTTCAAATGGACCAACTTGATAGCACACATACTGTGGATCTGTAGATTCAGTCAAAATTTCCCTTTGCAAAGTACATAAGAACCATAGAAAAAGTTGAATTTACTATAAACGAATAAGGGCTCTCACTAGCTAACGCAAATATCGACTTAACTTTACAAAATGGTCTTTAAGGTTCTCTTTGACGGTTACCGGGATTATATGCTTATACATTTGAACATTGCAGAAATGTACGATTTCAATCAATTGTATCTAATACATAATATACCTAATAAAATTAATTTAATAAATAAAACAGTTTTTTCGTTATCTCAAGGTTGTACTCTGTTGTGGCTGAAACCTTTCTCCCAGTGAAGTGGTCTTTTCTATCCACATGTCCTGTGCCTGTCCATCTTTAAATAGGCCAGCTGGGAGCAAAGTCTCAATGGGACAGAGAGAAAGATTGAAATAGAAAGAGAGAGAATAGAAGGAGAAAGAGAGGGAATGGCAGAAGAAAGAAAACTAAGAGACAGCAAAAGATAGAAAGATAGAGACAGAAGACCAAGAGATAATGACAGGGTAATGGCCTGGGTCCCTGCAGTCCTAGGCTGTTCCATTCTTTGGGGCGTTTGGGTTAACCGGCTGCTGGCCATCTTTGCGTGGGGGCATCCGCTCGTTGACTTTGTCGAGGCTCTGTGCTTCTGCAAAGTCCTTGATCTTCCTTGTAGGAGAGAAACCTTGAATTGCTGAAGGAATAAAAAAAATGACAGAAAAACTGTGAACAATTCAAATTAAAATGTTTTGTGAAAAAGAAAGTTTGACCTGTCTTTAAGACATGCAACAAGGTTCTACAGATAAAGCTGAAGAAAACCTTATTGCAAATTGTCTAAATTTTGCCTTGGTCAAAATATTTCTTCCTTGTGATTTTCAGGTTATTGTACTGTACACACACGTAGTGCAATAGGTGACAACTCCAAAACAAACAGTGGCAACACAACGGATAAATGGTGAACACAAACACAGCAAGCCCTTTTACTGGTGACAAAACCACTGAACAAGCTACAGTTCAACACTTCACATTCAGTGTGGGGACTTACTTTAAAATTCCAAGTGCCAAGGAGAAACCACAAAGAAAACATAGGCACACGAGAGAAAAACTGTGAGTAACCAATCCAAACATTTTTGAAGGTTCAAAAATTGGAACATTTTTAATAACAGGAATAAAAAATACAAAGTACCCTACAAAGTGAGTATTTTCGTAGATTTTAGAATTATGTGATCTACAGTACAAAACTTTACTCATAGGAAAAAGGCAATCTTGCACTTTTTTCCACTCGTATTGGGCAGAAAAATATTCGTTCACGCGTCGTTGGAAGAATCGCAATCTACAGTACACTTGATGCTGTAATCTACGCTGCTAGTCGTAGTCCCCTGTGGGGCTGCTTAGTCTAAGCTAAACATACAGCTCAAGAGGTACGCAGACATATTTTCCTACTGCCTATTGGTTTGTTAATTACAGCTGTATTAATGCAAGGCAAAGCACACATCAGATGATACTTAATACCCTAAAAAATATGCTTGGATACAACAAAAATATATTTGGACTAAAACCCCAAAAATGTATACTACTTAAAAATGTGCATGCAGTCAAAATGAGTCTGAGTTAATAAAACTAACAACACGTTACAAGTGTCGGACTGTGATAGAGTAGCAACAGCCAAGCAGCGTAACAAGATTAGACTGAAAATATCCCAGTTAGCCAGGAGGAAGAGGGAGGTCCTTTCTGAGCCTCTGAGATTTAACTGGCTTTGAAGCAGCGGTAAGGAACCTAACTACTGGAGCCGTCACCCACATGACCTTTGTTTGTCAACAAGTTGTTTTTATGCCTACAGCCTGACTCCCTATATCAGAATCTAGTTTCTGTAGCCTCTGTGAAAACTATTGAGGCCTTGTCCTTCTTTTCTTAGGACATTATTACAGTGCAGTAGTAATGAAGCAACTATACTGAGCATGTTAAGGTTCAATATATACTACTTCCTTACAAATGTAGTGCCAACTGCTTGGGTATTCGAAGTTCTATCGTGTACAGTGGAAGCAGGCACAGGTTAAAGTGATGTACATAAATCCATGACAACAATTCAGAAAATCAAAAGCATGCACGGGGCACACACAGTGATGACCTACAACAAAAATATAAGAAACATTTAAAGTGACTACGTGGGTGCACATAACATTGACGGAGGTTCCCATAGGTTTAACAGTAATACAGCACAACATGAAGAACACCACAGTTGGAGGGGGCGTACCTTTGGCCTGCACTGCCTCAGCGGCCGCTATGTCAATGTAAGTTGTGGTGAGGAGAAAGAAAGTGAATCATCAATGCAGAAAACCAGAGAACACAACAGTCAGTCAGTCAAAATCACCTAACCAATCAGAGATGATATCACAAATCAGAGAAAACACAGGCAAGGGGAAAACAGCGCCTGACAGATGTTGTACAGAAACACACAACCATGCTATTGAAGCAAGTTTCACAGCGCTGTTGTTAAAAAAAACACCTCAAATCATTCTCGGTGTGATAAGAGTGCTGGGTCCTTGATGACACCGTATTCCCTTGGGGTTCTTAGAACACTGGGAGAAAGTAGAGCACTACAGAGAAAACGACATCAATAGGGAGACAAGACCAGTGAGGGTAGCCTCGCAAAGCCAACTGAAACCGCAAGCTTGTATTTAAGCTCTACAGATCAGTTAAAACTGAACAAATGGGCCTGGAGAACTTTTACCTGGTCCAATCAGTACATCATTTGAAAAATTATTGGTTTGTTTTAATGATGAGTTTGTAAAGCGCAAAGAAATCAAATAATTTTAATCATTTGAAAATAGACACTGGCTTATTCTGAGGAGATTAGCATTATGTTAAGCCTAGCATTAGCTATATCTGTTGCATGAAAAAATATGCTGATTTAAAACTGTATGGAGAGAACCTAATGGGATTGTTGTTGATAAGGTTTGTCACATATAATACACAGCTAAAAAATGTCAATATGTCCAGTTAGGAAGCATAAGTGATTGGGGATTAATGTCACCTGTTTTGGTGCAAATGAAAGTGAAAAAAGGTGCACTAGTGTCAACAGCAAGACAACCCCCAAAAAGGGAATGGTTTTGTAGGTGGTTGACTCTCCTTATCCTTTCTGACTGATTCTTCTTCTTCTTCTTCTTCTTCAGTTTTGCAATTTTGCTAGTGTCCTTGTCACTACTGGTAGCATGAGGTGGTACCTGCAGCTCATTCAGGTTTGCACAGGTAGTCCAGCTCCTCCAGGATGGCAAATCCATACACGCTGTTGCAAGAAGTTTTGCTGGAGATACCAGAAGATGGGCCGTTAGACGAGAATACCTAGACAGGGCCGTAAAAGGGCATCAATCCAGCAGCAGGACCGGTATCTGCTCCTGTGTGTGAGGAAGAACAGGAAGAGCACTGCCAAAGCCCTACAAAATTACCTCCAGCAGGCTACTGGTGTGCATGTTTCTGACCAAACTGTCAGAAGCAAACTCTATGAGGGTGGCATGAGGGCCCAACATCCTTTAGCGGGACCCGTGCTCACAGCCCAGCACCATACATCTCAATTGGTATTTGCCAGAGAACACCAGAATCGGCAGGTCTGCCATCCACACCCCGTTCTCTTCACAGATGAGAGCAGGTTTACACTGAGCACATGTGACAGACATAAGAGAGTCTGGTGAACGTTAAGCTGCCTGCAACATCATCCAGAATGACCGGTTTGGCAGTGGATCAGTGATGTCTGAGGAGGCATATTCTTGATGGGTCACACAGACCTCCAGTTGCAAGCCAAAGGTACCCTGACTGCTGTTAGGTACCAGGATTAAATCATCAAACCCATCGTCAAACCTTATGCTGGTGCAGTTGGCCCTGGTTTCCGCCTGGAGCAGGACATTTCTCGGACATTGTCGGGAGTGGGTACAGGCACGCAAGTCGGAAGTGAATTCAATTGTTTATTTCGATTTTCGGTGCGAGTTTGAATCCAGCACTCAATTGGTTGATGATTTTGGTTTCCATTAATCATTTTTACATCATTTTGTTCTCAACAAATGACACGATGTACAGTAAAAAAAATGTACTTTAATATGTTTTCTTCGAAACCCGATGTGTAATTTGAGTATTCCTTAAATTTTTTTGACCAGTGTTTTTAAGTATACTGGAGCTGGTTATATAAATATCAAAACAGGTCAGAGAATGTAGTCTGTAACTAGCTTCAATAGTGCATTTGTAGCTAACGAGTTGATGTGTCACACTGGCTTGATTGGTTAAAGGTTAATCCAATTGCATTTAAATACATTTTGCTCAAACACTTTTTGTCCCAAACCATTTGATTCCTCAGAGAGCCAGAGTTTGAATGCAAGCTTTCAGTTTCAGGCAGCAGTGTGAGGCTACACGGTGGGCCTGGTGCACAACGTGTGGTGCTGCTGTTAAAGGGTCATTATGCCTTAGATGTGGATGGACAGACGGGGGGGATTGAGCACTTGCACACAGACCTCTTATATTGGGTTACCGTGGATCTTGTTATGGGAATATTATCAGATAATGAAGCCTGCTGGGAGGAGAAAGGAACTGATTTCCTGAGAAGTCAATAAAGTACGCCATGTTACATTGTCTTAATGAAGTGTCTTTAGTTCTCTGTTCTCAAAGGAACACTTAGATAAGTGATGATGACTGATGACAGCACTGCCGAGTTGACAGCTTTAATCTTTCTTTTTTCAACTGGTTCTTAATGAGGTGCTTTGTTACTGGTGTCACTCACAAAATAAATCTGCCAGTAAATGTAGCTCTATCTTTCATATATTATATCAACAGACATTTTCCCTATTTAGTTTTATATTGCAGGGGTCTTAAATAGCACAAGCACTGCAGTCTAAAGCGGTCAGAATCTTTAAATGTCACTAGAGCAGTGAGGTAGCGGTGAGCAGAATCAACAAAGCCTGGATGTAATGAACGAGAACGCTTCATTACCAGCTGTTTCAGTTGACCAATCGCCCAGCCTCTTGAATGTTCATGTCTGACTTGATAGACTGAAAGACATGGCGTGCGGTCTAGATACCCATAGGACTCTGGCTACAAAGGATTGGTTGTGAAAAGGAGGCCATTTCGGACGCACCCACGCACACAATGGCATTCTGGCAAAGGTCACGTCATGTGGTTTCTCTCTGAGTTCTCACAGCTCCGCGGATCCGCTCGCAACACCTCCGTCTCACCTGGGAGGAACCCGGCCCCCAACCAGTCATGCCCTTCTCTGCACACTTCTGACAGGATAGGTCTTCCTGTGCAGTGTGTGTGTTTCCCCCTGCTTCCTGGGCTGGCTGACCTTTAGATCAGGGCTAAGGCCACATCAGTGACAGGCCACTTTGGTCAGCCCACCTCCGCTTACTCTCGCCCACGGCTAAGTCCTGCGCCCCTGGGGACAACTGGCATGATACAGGGTCCCAGACAGACAATGTCCCAAATAGCAGCCTACTCCTCTTGTGGGAACCTGCAGGAGCCTGGTAAGTTAGAGAGAGGAATTGTGTACATCTACTCTATAGTCTAAACACAGGGTTTTGCCGGCAGTGAACATTAGCTACTTATACACTTTTCAGACAGAAAATGTGGAATTTTGTTTATTATTTTTTAATTATTGATAATGAAATGGACACTTTATATATAAAACTACAATGTTGGCGACACACTTTCTGGTGGATGAGACCCTACCCATAGTTTTCCATTTCCACACCTGATATCCCCAAATACCTTTGTTATCCTCCGGATCTTTCCACAGTATCTTTCCAACGATCGGACTAAAAAGGAGGTAATTTGCAGATTGCCGACGCATATTGAAAGTCAAATAACAGCTGATCTATGGGTGTACATCTAATAACAACCAAAACATCATTTGTACAATGCTGATATCTACAGTAATTATGTTAATGCTATCATTTCAATGGATGCCATAGCTGAATGCTTCTTAGACCACAAACTTTGAACAATGATTTGTCTCAGAACGGGCCATCCATTACACTAAGATATTGTTTTTGTTGTAGTCTTAAGATGAAAGCATCTAATCATTTCAATCCAATTAATAGCAGTTTGAATAGACTTATATATAGCGTTGCCTCCCTAATAGCTGTAATACACAAACGTTAACCTTGTCCCCAGTCCCCAAGCTCGATTGCAGACAGCACAGTGCATACATGAGCCTGTAACACTTTCCACTCGAAATTGGCCTTTGTTTAAATTTACTAAATAATATCACTGTGGGGTGTGTCTAAATCCAACAGCGATGCACAGAACATATGGGGGAGGGTGTAGTGAGACAATGATAGTTCAAGTTTACCAAAGGATTGGTACTGCCGATTGTGGGCAGTGGCCCAAGGCCACATTTAAAGAGACAATCCACAAACTTCTCTGCTTATCGTGTAATCAGAAGTGTCTAGGAACGAGATTACACAAACGTAGACCTGGCAGTAGATCTGTAGTTACATTTTTCTATGGAATGTTTTACATGTACAGCTTTAAACGCTTGTATTCATCGCCTGTTATGTTCTTCCACAGCCAAGCCATCAATCAAAATTAATGTAACTAACAGTCTTTATGCATAAGTGCTTAACTTTAAAAACATTGAACATCAAATTGTACGTTTCTGGTAAATATATTGTGTTTGTGTTCTTGTCAATGCCCTGCCTGCCTGTAACTCAACGCACTCATTTTTAAATGAAATACATATGTTTCCGAGCAACATTTTAGCAAACTCTTAAATAGCATTATTTTATACAGGAAAATGAAGAAATTCATTTTTTATTTTTTGATAAGACAGCCCTAGTTATTTAATAGTACAACAGTATTAAACGGCGTATATGAGATTCAAATACAATGGTGAAGCTGCAAGGAGTTTCCTTTTGTGAAGATTACAGGTGATTTTAAACAAAAAATTACCTGTTTATTCTAATAGATAATAATAATAATAATAGTGGAAGTATCGACCTGAAGTGTTCATGCTGCACAGAGTGCTAGGTAATGTACTCTAGCTAACAAAGCAAATTGACTGTGTTGGCTAACACATAGATACACAATCTATTTCCCTTCTTGAACCCCTAATGTACAGTATAGGCTTCAGTGGCAGCGAGGGTCCATATTGGCTGCATAATGAAAAACACAAAGCAAAACACCATGTTCTTTAATGTTTCTTTTCCTTTCTCCATAATAAGGTTATTTAAGTAAAAATGCAAAACAACCAGTCAAGCGTACATCCTTCATTTTAGCGTGTGGTTGGGGTAAAGCTGTGGTGATCGTGCTTGGCAAAATGACAGCGTTAATGGCATGGCCCCCAGGGCCCTCTGTGGGGGACGGGAGGAGTGGATGGCATCAGAAAGAAACACAGAGACAGCAGGTTGAGGGAGGGGGGGGGAGCGAGAGAAACGTACCGGTATGTAAGGTCTCTTTTCCCCCTGACAACACTCCTAGAGGCAGCGAGCCTGTCGGGGTCAACCCTTTGAGTGTCAGCACACTCTCGCTCTCCTCTCTGAAGAAACACAGACAGTTTAGTTCCCAGAGACAGCACGCCTCAGACACTTTCATGTTTCTGCGTAAACACAGCTGAAGTTACTGTAACACAAAAACCTACCCCTGTATGTATGTACTGGATGTATATACAGTACATAAACATAGTCCACTTTGATACACTGCTCAGAACCAGGCCAACCTATAGAGCCCTGCCAAACGTAGAATGGCTCTTCCGATGGACAGCTGTGTGAGTAGCAGGCTAGACTAATCACAGCCCACAGACAGCGGAATTAACCTGAAATCACGTCTAATTCCATTATCCTGCTTCGCTGTGTGCAGTCGTGACTCACTGTTGCCTGCTCATTAATAGTCACGAAAAAGCAGCCAGCAGCGCTCAGAAAAATTGAACGTTGTTCACTGTGACCCGGCACATTTCATAAACTATAATTGATCAAGTTCAAACTAAAATAGAGTTTATCCCCCCTCCCCGCCCGCTGCTGCTACATTCACTCTATATTGAAGTTGGTAATGTTAGTATGGTTGTCTAAGTGGCACACTTTATTCTATGCTGAACTATTTGGGGGCTGTATGGACTCTAGACAAATGTAGTGTGCCTTTTAGGTCAGCCTTTATGCTGTCATGTGTGGTGACCAAACAGAGAGGTTAGAAACGGTCTCACCTGAGAACAGAGAACACTCTGGCCATCTTTCCAATGGCTCGAATCTTGTTCCGGATCACCTCCTTCCGTGCTGCTGGGATTCCACCGTCTTCTCAGAAAACATAACAAGAACAACATATCCTAAGCATTCACACTCTATATGGTTTTCAACTGCATGGGAAAGTCTGTCATTATCACAAAGGAGAGATGGAGAAAGAAAGAGTGAACTAGGAAAGAGGAGAACAAAGAGAAGAGAGATAAGAGTAGTAAAGGGGAGGAGCAGAGTTGAGACGGACTGAAAGTGTAGTGTAGAGCAGAGTTCCTTCAAAGACCTTCAGGGAGTCAAGAGAACACACCATGAACTCCAGACATAAGACTGAGACGTACTGAGCTGTGGATAAACCAGCAGTAATGAAAAATAAAGCTACCAGCTAATAAATCGACCAGCTTTACCTTCTTAACACTCGTGATAATGTGGTCGGTCTGCCTAGCTGGGCTCGAGGGTCTTAACTTGTTAAATTAAAGTAGTTGACCTAAACACCAGAAAGAAAACTGATTGCTCCAAACAGAGATATGCTATTTTGTAAATGTTGTTACTTAGAAAAATTACTTCCAACAGCCTTTTTTTTTTATTAGTTGAATGTGCACATTTTGGATTTACATGTTTCTACAATACGTTAAACCAATATGTAACACAATTTGAAATTATTTAGGATTAAAGCATTGGCAAAAAATGACGTGGTGGAAATATCTAAGATTTGTCTCTATGACATGCTACAATTAAACATGCGGAGACCCTAAATATGAATTTGCTAGAGGTAAATTGTCTAATGTGACAGTGAGACTGTTGCTATCAATTGCTGCTACCAACTTCCTCCGTATTTGTCTGTTTGTTTATAGACGACTGCCAGGTTAAATGTTCATAGCAAAAATATGGTTGTGCTCAAAAGTTTGCATACCCCTGGAAAATTTGTAATATATGTACCATTTTCAAAGAAAACATGGGATTTATATTCAACTGTAGGTCATAACAGAATGGCAGAATCACAAAACAAAACATGGCAACAATGAAAATAATGCCATGAACCCTGTTCAAAAGTCTGCATACCCTCAGTTCTCAATAGTGTATTGTCCACTTTAGCATCAATGCCCACATGCAGTAGTTTGTGATAGTTGTCTATGAGGCTCCAAATTCTTGCAGCTGTTACAGCTGCCCATTTATCTTGGCAAAATGCCTCCAGGTCACGCAAAGTCTTTGTTTGTCTTGCATGAACTGCACATTTGAGAGCTCACACAGCCCCAAAACATCAATGAGCCACCACCATGCCTCGCGATGGGGATGGTATTCTTTTCAATATTGGCCTTGTTGACCCCTCTCCAAACATAGCGCTTATGGTTGTGACCATAAAGCTCTATTTTGGTCACATCACTGCAAATTACATTGTTCCAGAAGCTGTGAGGCGTGTCAAGGTGTTGTTGGCATATTGTAACCAGGCTTTTTTGTGGCACTGTAAAGGCTTCCTTCTAGCAACTTGACAATGCAGTTCATTCTGTAACATGGCCAAACATTCAAAGGTATGTAAACTTTTCATGGCCATTTGGGAGATTTCTGTTATCAGTATGGTTTAAAAAGGGGCCAAACAACTATGTGAGGATGAATGGCTTCATGTGATCACTGTCCTTACATAACAGTCAATTTTTTGCATGAGCAGTCATATTGTCAAAATATGCAAACTTATGAGCACAACTGTAGATAACTTGCCCTATATGTAAGTGTGTAAAAAATATGAAGCACACTAAAATAGACACCTGAACTTTTTGGGCTGTACAAAACAAATGCAGAAACAAAGTCAGGGATAAACACTGACATTCTGTATATTACAGACACGACTGTTCCACTTATACCACAGTTGTCACACAATGACATTTACAGACATTCTCAGAAGAAATACTTTTGTTTCAGTGCTAAATCAATTAATTTCGACAAGCAAATGAATGCTCTCTCATTGTCAGTAAATCTGGTCATGATACCTCATTCAGCCAGTACATGTAAGATGTATGGTCGCCTAAATAACAGCAAATCAGTTATTTTTACATTTGTTTAAGCTCTTTAAGGACTGATAAAACACCCCTGCTCTATCAAGCATGGATTATACGAGAGAGAAATTGAATATTTTATAAAAATTGCTGTTTTAACATCGGTAGGCATATCTATATCTAAAAATAGTTGTTGGTGTGCGTGGGCATTTCACTGGGGATAGAAAATAAATTAACTCCTTCTGTGCCCGCTGAGTTTATCAGTAGTCTATTTTATGTAGGCATCAAAACAGCCTTCACTATGAAAGCATACGTGCAGTCTGTCACTCGTTTCAACAATTGAAAGTGGAAAGTACACAGTTTCTTACTCAGAACTAATAGTAGGTTGATGTGTACACCTTTCAAAATGTATTAGTCAATAAAGCAGAGCTTGTGACCCAGTTTTAATGAACATTCATCACTACAACCATTCAAGGTTTAAACCTATTTTAATTTAAGGGCAGTTTTGCATTACCTTGTATAATATTTAGTATTTTTTAACCCTATGGGGCCACCGTACCTAAATCCAGGCTGCTCCTCTTACCTTCACAAAGATCGTCTCCTTCCGACATGAGCTCATCATCAGAGCAGATGTTAAGTACGTTCACCAGCATCTCTGTTACTGTAGGGAGGAGAGGGGAGGTTCAGGGTGACACCACCTATACACAATTCGCTACATCGTTTTGGGTGTAGGGAATTTGGCAATGCCCAATAGTTACAAAGCTTTTTCCTGCCATTCTTTGGAAGAGTTAGAAATCTGATGAGGCTACGCTGAGTGTGAATGGGGACAGAGTGCACATACCTTTCTCTCCAACAAAGGGAAGTGACCACGTGAAGACATCCATAAAGTTGGGCAGCCAGTACGGGTGCGGGGAGCAGTTGAACTGCCGAATGTTCATCACATTGTTTTCATACTTTAACACAGCAGCTGGAAGTTGGAGCCAGATGCAGAGAACAAGTCAGTCCTTCTGACAGACAGACAAAATGGGTCACTGACAAAATTAGCACTTGAAACACATTGGCACGTCTGTCATTCAAACTTGGCTCATGTGAGCCCAGAGGGGCTGAATTAAGGCCAGACAGAAGGGGGCTGCCAGTTCCAGACTTGTGAAACCTGACTTGTAGACAAAACAGAATAACAACACACACACTATAGCATATACATAAATCACTGTGTTGATGCAAGAAGTACACAAACCTTTGTTGTTGTATACATCTAGGTAATTTGGTGCTGAGAAAATTGTAATTAACGAAGGGAAGCCTGTAGTCTGGCTTTTTCTATACATCCGGTACCTGGGAGGAGACGGACAGAATGAGTTGCCTTTGGCAACATTACAGTGAAGAATGACCACAAAAACATTCTCAGTGAAGGTAATTGACTTAAAAGGAAGATAACAACATACCCTGCGTCCTGTGCTTCGTGTGCTCTTATTACCGACAACAAGTTATTATTTATCAAAAAGTCACATACTGCCGGGTAACTGCAAGGCAAGACAGAGAGCAAAAAGACAACAGCCTATGAGAACAGCCAGTAGATGTTAAAGCTTGTTAAAAATTCTGTCCCTCACTGATGCAGTCTGGCAACCATGCAGTGTGAGATATGACCGAGATTGTTTGAGGAACAGCAGGTGGCCATTAGAAATCATTCTCTCGCTGTTCTTTACATTCGAAAATACATTTTGAAACCCTGTGAGTCTCCTGCCCTCTGGCCTAGGAGTTAGCTAACTTTAATGAGCTGCTGGGGCCAGAAAACAGCAGGGCAGGGTGGGCTGAGGTATTTATGGGCTCTGATAGCTGCTCCAGAGTTGGACAGGAGGCTACCGTGAAAGGACAGAGAGCAGACAAAGTACATCCCAAAAAGCACACTATTCCCTAAACGTCTGAGCCCAACAGGCTAAACAAGCAACATAAAGTGAATAGGGTGGCATTTGGGAGGTATCCCATCTGTGTGTCCGCTGGCAGCCTGGTTTTTACTTCGGTTTCTACAAAGACCCAGTCAGCCCACTGCACCTCTGCCCTTTCCCCATCAGAGACTGCTCAGGCAATTAGCAGGCCACCTGTATTTGATTAGCGTGGCACAAACCCGTGCCATCTGGAAAAGTCAACAATGGACAGAGATATAGGCTAGTACAGCTGGGCAGAAAATGCACTGGTGCTACCTAGGGTCAATAACACATAGCCCAATCCACACAGTGTCTAAGAACACTCGCCTTCCAGAACTACTGAAAACCAAGCAAAGATTTTGCGAAGTAGTGAAGATATACAGTGCATCCGGAAAGTATACACAGCGCTTCATGTTTTCCACATTTTGTTATGTTACACTCTTGCTCCGAAATGGATTTAATTATTTCCGTCAAATTTCTACAAAGAATAACCCATAATGACAATGTGAAAGAAGTATTTTTGAAATCTTAGCAAATTTATTAAAAATAAAATATGAAAAAGACATGTACAAAAGTACTCGCAGCCTCTGCTCAACAATTTGTTGAAGCACCTTTGGTAGCAATTACAGCCTCAAGTCTGTTTTACTATGATGCTACAAGCTTGGCACACCTATGTTTTGATCGTTTCTCCCATTCTTTGCAGGACCACTCAAGCTCCATCAAGTTGGATGGGGAGCGTCGATGCACAGCCATTTTCAGATCTCTCCAGAGATGTTCACTAGGGTTCAACACCTGGGGCCTGGCTGGGCCACTGAAGAATACAAAAGAGTTGTCTTGTAACCACCATTTTGTTATCTTGGCTGTGTACTTGTGTACATGGTCATTGTCCTGTTGGAAGATGAACGTTCGTCCCAGTCTGAGGTCCAGAGTGCTCTGAATCAGGTTTTCAGAAAGGATGTCTGTGTACATTGCTGCATTCATATTTCCCTCAATCCTGACTACTCTCCCAGTTCCTGCAGCTGAAAAACATGCCCACATAATGACGCTGCCACCACAATGCTTCACTGTAGGGATGGTATTGCTCAGGTGATGAGCAGTGCCTGGTTTCCTCCAGACATAACGCTTGCTATTCAGGCAATATAAAGGTCCTTCAAGAAATTAGCATATTGTGATAAAGTTCATTATTTTCCATAATGTAATGATAAAAATTTAACGTTCATATATTTTAAATTCATTGCACACCAACTGAAATATTTCAGGTCATTTATTGTTTTAATACTGATGATTTTGGCATACAGCTCATGAAAATTACTATCTCAAAGAATTAATTAATAAAAGAAGTGTTTGTAATACAAAAAAAGAAGAAAAAGTCAACCTTCAAATAATTATGTTCAGTTATGCACTCAATACTTGGTCGGGAAACCTTTGCAGAAATGACTGCTTCAATGCGGCGTGGCATGGAGGCAATCAGCCTGTGGCACTGCTGAGGTGTGATGGAGGCCCAGGATGCTTAGATAGCAGCCTTAAGCTCATCCAGAGTGTTGGGTTTTGCGTCTCTCAACTTCCTCTTCACAATATCCCACAGATTCTCTATGGGGTTCAGGTCAGGAGAGTTGGCAGGCCAATTGAGCACAGTAATACCATGGTCAGTAAACCATTTACCAGTGGTTTTGGCACTGTGAGCAGGTGCCAGGTTGTGGTGAAAAATGAAATCTTCATCTCCATGAAGCTTTTCAGCAGATGGAAG